>PITA01014037.1:44112-55325 GCA_004023965.1 Spilogale gracilis
TTGAACACTAGGGGATAGCAGAGGAGGAAGCAGCAGAAGGTGAAGACTGTATTTGGAGCTGCCAAGACTCGGAGAATTTTCTAAAGGCCTCGGCACTCCCCCTGAATCACCCACACCTCTTCAGTTCTCTGGAAGGGGGCTTCAAAGAACCTTGTGGCCTCAGAAACTGTTCATCACCTACTCCAGCCTAAAATCAGACCCCAAACAAGGTATCCCCACAGCTCTTCATGTTTTCCCAAGTTGCCCAAGAACAGAGAGGCTGGAACGGGTAAGAAGAACACATGATGAATCTTCTCTGTCCAACACCGCCTTTCACTGGGACGTCATCCACTAGACCAGTTCTTGAACTGAGGTCCTCGGGCACTCTGAAGGACCCTAAGACTCTTTTAGATGTTTGTGAGGTCATAACTGTTTCATAATAACTCTAATATTTCTGTCCTTTTCACAGAACTGACATTTGCACTGATGATGTAGACAGAGTGGTGGGTACAGCACTAGAATGTGCTAGAAGAAGACAGAGGAAACTTTTTCAACACCAGGCACTCAGAAGTTTGGTTTTGCTTTGTTTCGTTTTTTAGAGTCCACTTTCCTCAGGAACGTACTTGATGATCAAGAAAATATTAATTTTATTATACCCTAACTCTTAAGTATGTGTCTCTGTAATATTTCTGTGTGAACAATTGGGAAGTACGCACACACCTCTCCTGCTGCACTCCAAGTTATGATGACAGTCTGAAGGAAATCACCTTTGTGGGGTACAGAGTGAATTGCAGCTGGGTTTGTAGAGAACACCATTCTTACCTGAATGAATAACTGAGAGACAAAACTACAGTTATTCAGACTTGGATATTTGGCAGACATTTTCTAGAAAATGAATGAAGTGCACCTGTCACTTCCAAGAACATAACCGATAACATTTGTTTCCCTTTATAAATCTCAAGCTCTCAAGTCAAAAGTTAAAATTACGGAGAATCTGCAACTGTCACCGCACACTGGATGGTTTGCCAATAATTAAAGGCTTTGCAGTTGAGATTAGTTCTGATGTTAATAATTGTGATTTTTTAAAAATATCGTATGATGAAATGTGTCTTTAGAAGATCTTCACAACTCAATAAACCAGTATTTTCCAAATAATCAATTCGTAATGTTGCGGAATCATGCCTGGCTTAAAGAGCCATTCAAAGTACAAGACAAATGGACATATTTTAATGTTATAGAGTGTGAAAAGTTGATACTGTTTCAGATTCCATACTGGAACTAACTTTTAAGAAACCCTCTCTTCTTGAGAGTTTTGGATTTATGATTATCTGAAAAGACTACGAAAATATTCTTCCCTTTCCAACTACTATCTTTTTCTTTTTTTTTTTTAAGATTTTATTTATTTGACAGAGACACAGCAAGTTAACACAAGCAGGGGGAGTGAGAGAGGGAGAAGCAGGCTTCCCGCCAAGCAGGGAGGCTGATGCAGGGCTCCATCCCAGGACCCTGGGGTCATGACCCGAGCAGAAGGCAGACACCTAATGACAGAGCCGCCCAGGCGCCCCACCAACTACGTATCTTTGTGAGGCTGAATCTTCTTTACAAAATTTTGTGAAAAAAACATCAACAGTTTGAAGACAGAATCAAATATAAAACATTAGCTCATATCTATCAAGCCAGTCATGAGAGATATTTGCAAAAAACACAAATAATGCACTCTTTTCACCACTGACTTGTTTTTAGAAATCCAGTTTTTTCATAAAAACGTTATTTTTGTTTTTAACACAAGAGTTCACTATTGTTATTTTTGAAGGGATTAAGTAAACGGTTTTAATTTCTCCGTTTGAATTTCTAACATGGTCAAAAGCAACCGGTACAACCCATGTACACAAGGGTACTTTGGGTTCACCAATATTTTTTTTTTTTTAAAGATTTTATTTATTTGACAGAGAGAAACACAGCCAGAGAGGGAACACAAGGAGGGGGAGTGAGAGAGGGAGAAGCAGGCTTCCCGCCGAGCAGGGAGCCCGATTTGGGGCTTGATCCCAGATCTCCGGGATCATGACCTGAGCCGAAGGCAGTCCCTCAACCAACTGAGCCACCCAGGCGCCCTGGGTTCCCCAATAATTTTTAAAAATGCAATGACAGGGTTGCCCCAAATTATCAAATAAAAATGCAGAGCAACCAGTTAAATTTGAGTTTCAGATAAATAAGAAATGATAATTGGTTAAAAGTACCCATGAAATATTTGGGACACACTTATACTTTAAAAATGACTTATTGCTTGCTTGAATCTTATCTGAATTGAGAATTTTTAAATTTTCTTTGCCTATTAAGAGGTATTGAGCCCCAGAAGTTTGAGAAACACTGTACCAGACCACACCTTTGACATCTGTGCTGAAACACTAATGCCAACATTTATTAGGCATCCACTGTATACAAGACCCAGCGCTAACTTCTTGGCACACACTACCCCTTCAGGCTCCCTCCAATCCCACATGACAATCTTAGGATCCCTATTTTACAAACGAGGAAACAAAAACCCAAAGAAGTCAAGAGAAGCTAGTTACTGGTGCAAGACAGGACTGGGACCCACAGCCTCAGTCACCAAAATCTAAGCTTGTAACTCTGAAGCTTAGATTGGACTCTGGATAATGGGAGATTCCCAAAGATGATGGTTCTTCTACATATTTGCTGTTCAATCTCTGATGCCTCTCTCCTCTCTCTCCTCTCTCCTCTCTCCTTTCTCTCTCTCTATCTCTCTCTCTCTCTCCTCTCACACAGCTGTGTTTTCAGCTATCAGAGCAATGGTGAAACCCAAGGCTGCCTGGCAAGGAGTTCTATCCAGAACCGGCCCTGAATTTTGACCCAGAGTCAACTTCTCCAATGGATGCTCCTGTAGGCATGACAGCAGCGTTGTTCGGGCTGAAAATTCTAGAATGGAGCAAAGGCACTGCTCATCACTATTAACTGGAAGCCACTGGGATTTGGTGCTGAGCTAGAATCATCCTTGAGAATAAACTGGGAATTTCTCCAAATGAATCTGCACCAACTGAAGCAAATGCAACCATTGTTGTAAGTGAGCCAAGGGCCTGGTTTTGTAGGATCATGACCCAGGCCACTGGATAGAGTTAATGAGCTCAGGCTCACAGTAAACAAATGAGGGAAAGTAAATTTTTTTTTTATGATCCCGCCTGGGGGCAAGAGTATGTGCCCAGGGCCACATGATCTGCAAATAAAAAGCGAATTTGCCTGCAGCCAACTGGGGGCCCTGCCCCCACCCTCCAAGGCTAGACTGTAACTAGAAAGTGGTAACAGAAAGGAAGCGAGACAGACACCAGTCTTCACTTGGGGGAAATTTCTTTAACAAAGGGAAGATCTATGTTTCAAATTTTTTGTTTTGTTTTGTAAATCTGGATTTTTATTAGATGTGAGGCAAACTGGATTATACTGGGGGCAGTTGTGTAAACAGAAGCCAAGGGTGAGAGCACTCTGAAAATGAGCCCAGAGGAGAGATTGGGACCGAGGAGAAGAAAGAAAAATGGCTGGATCAGAAAAGGAAAGATGCCCCAACCGGAGTGCTGGGCAATGAAGCAGAGGTGCACTTTAGAAACCAAGGCTTGGTGGAAGTCTAGAGGACAGGCCTAAGTCGAAAGAAGGTTTTGCGAAACCCAGGGGACATCCCAAGGAAAAGCGTCCTCCTTGTTTTACTTTGAAAACTCTCCACTTTGCAGTTCGCCTCAGGCCTGCCTGACAGGGCCCCTGTCTGAGTTCAGACCCCGCCCAGCCCTACCCAAAGCTCCACTGGCCCCTTGGTCCCCTCACTCAACTTAGATCCCCCAAGTGCTGAAAGGGCAAGAGGCAAGAGAAAAAAAACAAATGGAGAGGCAAGCCTGGGCTCTCTCTGAAGTAAGCTGAGAAGGTGGAGGATTCTCGAAGCTCTCCCCTTCAAGGGGCCTTCAGAATTCATCCTCTTGACTGCTGAATGTCACAGCTAGAAACCGTGACTCATCAACTTTCCAAACTCAGGACCAGAAGGCACAGACTCCAGATCCCAGGACTAGCTTTCCACGTCAAAACGCAGTCAAGGATCCTGCTAGCTTGGGACACAAAGGTGACAGAGCTGGGTGACCGCCTACTCTGCCCCAGCCCAGCGGGCTGCCTTTCCTGTCCTCCCAGTTCTCCGCAGCATGGGGAACATGAAGGGTTCTCCCCCCCACCCTGCTTCGCTTGAGACACAGGCCCTTACGACATTTCAGGAAGCCACTTGCCCTGAAAAGTGGTGAGACTGTCCGTGAGGGTCACTAGTCGTTAGTGTGGCCAGATGGTACATATTTTAGGCTTTGCAGATCATCCAGTTTCTGTTACGTATGTTTTTACCTCTCTTTCACACCCTTAAAATGTAAAAACCATTCTCAGCTACCTACAAAACATACACGAGCAGACGGAGGAGCGGACCTGGTGGCCGATTCCTCACTTAGAGCAACAGCAAAAGGCCAGGGGCCCCAGGGAACACAAGCCGTGACTTCTGCATTCGGTTTGGATGAATAGAGTGTCATCGTTATGTCAGAACATCCCTGTCCGTCACCGTCTTGCTGACAAAGCCTGTCTCGTCCTCACATTCTCCGCTTATGGGGTCATCTCGCCTTTACTGGGATTCCCTTCAAAAAAGAATTCAGCTGTAAATCTGGATTAAACCCTAAAATGCTCATCTTAGAAATTTGCAAAATGAGATAAACAACTTTTAAAAGAAGCTGGAATATTTTAAAAGTTTTCATTCTGTGTGTGTGTGTGTGTGTGTGTGTGTGTGTGTGTGTGTGTATACACATTTTGTTTAAAAGCGAACACTCCAGGATGCCTGGGTGGCTCAGTGGGTTAAAGCCTCTGCCTTCAGCTCAGGTCATGATCTCAGGGTCCTGGGATCGAGGCCCACATCGGGCTCTCTGCTCGGTGGGGAGCCGGCTTCCTCCTCTCCCTCTGCCTGCCTCTCTGCCTATTTGTGATCTCTCTGTCAAATAAATAAATGAAATCTTAAAAAAAAAAAAAAAAAGTGAACATTCCAGGGGCACCTGATTAAGCATCCAACTCTGGGTTTTGGCTCAGGGTCATGATCTCGTGAGTCATGAGATCAAGCCCCATATTGAGGCCCACACTGGGTTCTGTGGTGCTCATTGGGGCGTCTGCTTGAAGATTCTCTCCCTGTGCCCCTCCCCCTAGTCACATGTGTGGGCACACGCACCTGCTCTCTCTCCTGCTCTCTCAAATAAACAGACCTTTTAAAAATAAAAAAAAAAAGTGACCGCTCCATACGTATCACAAAACTGCAAGCCTAGAAAAATCCTCTGGTATAACCCAGACTTAACTGTTTATGTTTGAGGAAACGGACCTACTTCAGTTAAATGAGATATTCCAAGTCACGTACTAATTGGCAGGATAACTGGGGCCACAAACTCCTGACTTCCAAACTTGTTCTCTTTTTATTGTTCTACTTTACAGCACATTGTCAGATCAGTACTAAAAATCCAACCCCACAAATATTTATAATGTTCTTCCAATGTGCCCAGCACTGGCGAGGCGCTCTAGGGATACAAAAAGGAGAGGATTCCCGCCCAGAAAAGGCTTTTGGCCTCACCGAGGAAACATAGCGCACATGAAACACATGTATTCTGTCTTACATTGTTTTGTGACTCTAGGAGCAAAACCCCGGCTGTTCAATACGACAGCCAGTAAGTGCCTGCGGCTGTTGAGCGCTTGAAATGTGGGTAACGTGATCAAGAAAGTGAATTTTAAATTATGTTTCATTTTAATGAATCGACACTTAGAGCCACGTTAGCTAGGCGCCACAACGCTGGGCATCACATATCTAAAAGAAAGGCTTTAGGTCTGGATGGAAAAGCTGTTAACATACATTCTGTCACTTTCTCCTCTTGTGTCTACAACAGGAACCACAACTGATCATGGAACTCTTTCCCACTGAGCATACATGGACTCTCGGGCTATTTTCAACAGCTGGTCACATATAATGAAATCTCTGTGCCACTCTTGATCCAGAAGGGTGGCAAAGGTAAGCTGGAGAGGGAACACCTTGAGCTGAGCTAGGAAGGTAGATTTGGACAGGTAAAGAGGAAAGAACAGAAGCTGAACTCCGCGAGCAGCACAGTGAAGAAGAGGAGATGCACAGGTTCTCTGACGGGGAGGACGACAACCAGCAGGAAGAGAGCCTTGGGTGGGTGTGGTGGGAGATAAGGAGACAGGTAGAAGGTGGGGCTAGACAAGGAGAACTTTGGATTCCAGGAGTTTGGACTTTTCACAAGAACAAGAGGCACCCCTGAAGCTTAAAACAGGATATGACTGGGAAAAAAACCACACAAAACATGTTTTCAAAAGGCAAATCTGATAGCACGCCGAAAAGTGGGTTGCCTGATGACTATATACATTTAGAGACTAGAAAGAAGGCTATTCCTCTCATGGTTTGGGGTTTCCTTTAGGAAAGTCATGCTTGTTTATTAAAGAAAATGAAAAAAATCACAGAAAAGCAGATATAAAATGAAAATCAGACCTCTACTGTCCAAACTCAACCACGGTTGCCATTTTGTTAGTTTCTTCCAGATTGGTTTCTATCCTTCCCCGGCTATTGCAGTAATTCAGGAATGCAGTTATGACCAGAACTAGAAAGGTTGTGGGGTGAACAAAGACAAAGGCCACAGAAGAAAATGTTAACTGAGACAGCAGAAAGCAAGGAAAAGAGCATTTACACCAAGGGACCTGATTTCTAGGCCTGGCTAGTTCCATGGGCCTCATCTCAAGCTCCAGACTTGATTTCCTCACTTTAGAATCAAGGTACTGGTCTTGGGGCACCTGCGTGGCTCAGTCGGTTAAGCATCCGACTCCTGATTTTAACTCAAGTCATGCTCTCAGGACTGTGGGGTTGAGCCTTGCACTGGGCTCCACACTGGATGAAATGGAGATTCTTTCTCTCCCTCGCCCTCTAACCCCCACCCACGCTTGCATGCCCGCATGCGCACTCTCCCTCTCTCTTATAAAAGAATTGAGGTACTAGTTTGATCAACCTCTTAACCTACTCTTATTGGCGTCTCATTAAGGGTCAGATGAGGGCGCCTGGGTGGCTCAGTGGGTTAAACCTCTGCCTTCAGCTCAGGTCATGATCTCAGGGTCCTGGGATCGAGGTCCACAGGGGGCTCTCTGCTCAGCAGGGAGCCTGCTTCCTCCTCTCTCTCTGCCTGCCTCTCTGCCTACTTGTGATCTCTCTGTCAAATAAATAAATAAACTCTTAAAAAAAAGGGGGGGAGTCAGATGAGATTTTTGAGAACCTCCCCAGATATAAAAATGCAACTAAAGTACCTATATATGTATGTTTGTGTATATTTTAAGTGACTATCACCAAGAGACAGCAAAAGTTGTCATAAAGCAAAAATATACCCTTGCTCTTGAAACTGCACGGACAGCATAAAGTCCATTGCAGTCTATTAAGATCTTAGGTGTCAGGTGATGAAGCCATATACTCTGAGCAGTGTTGTGGGGAGGAAGCACAGGTGTGGTTCACAGGCCTCACAACGGGGTGGTGTGAACACGGGATCCCTTCTCGGCTAAGGACTGCACCAAGCAGTGACAGCTGTCTTCCTGGGAACCAAAGGATTTTTAAGGCCCCATCTTCACAGACCACAGGGAAAACAAAAACAAAAACAGCTGCTGGAGAACACAGATTATTTTCTCCTGAAAGAGTAATATACCACCATTCGCCAAGCTAAGAAGCAAAGTTTAAGGGTGCCTGGATGGCTCAGTCATTATGCACCTGCCTTCGGCACAGGTCATGATCCCAGGGTTCTGGGATCGAGCCCCGCATCGGGCTCCCTGCTCAGTGGGAAGCTTGCTCTCCCTCTCCCACTCCCCCTGCTTCTGTTCCCTCTCTCGCTGTGCCTCTCTCTCAAATAAATAAATAAAGTCTTTAAAAGAAGAAGAAGAAGAAAAAGAAGAAGCAGCAGCAGCGGCAGCAAGGTCTAACCCAGCACCTGTCCACAACAGACAGACATGAGAGCCAAAGAATTTGAATTTTTCAATGTTTGAATTTTTCAAAAAATACTGATGGCTGGGCTCCTTCTCAGACCAACGGAATCAGAGTCTCAGTAAGTGGCACCTGTGCCTTGGTGTGTTTTTTTTTTTTTTTTAAAGCTCTCAACATGACTGAAACCTGAAGTATAAGCAGATGTCCCAAAACAGGGGCACAGGAACAGCGAAGGACCCAGATCTGTCCAGCAGGTTAAGGGTTGAAGCCTGTTCCTTAGTGTGGGGGAAGGGACCCACTGGGACACCTGATCATTTGCATAGCAAACGCATATGCTTTCTATTTCAGACTACAGGATTTGTCATTTTCACTACATCCCCTCGTCATTTCCACTTAAGCAGGTGGACTCTGGTCAGTTAGCGAACTGTGGTCAATGAGCCTGCCTTTTTCTGAGGCGCCCTCGGCCCTCTGAAAAGCCACTAGACCCACGTGGGTGTGGGGGCCAGCTTTGCCCTATGCCTAACTGCGCAATCTTGGGCAAGTTACACATTCTCTTTTATATCTCCATTTCCTCATTAGCCAAATAAACATCCCAACGCATTCCTTTTTTTTTTTTTTTTTTAATTTTTAAATTTTTTTGAGCAGGGAGCCCGATGTGGGGCTCGATCCCAGGACTCTATCCCAGGCCTCTGGGATCGTGACCCAAGCCGAAGGCAGATGCTTAACAACTGAGCCACCCAGGCGCCCCCCCCCCCAACGCATTCCTTACAGTGTTTTTGTGGGAATGAAATGAGGCCATCTGAATAACAGACAAAGTAAGTAAAAGACTTCTCTCATGCCTGGAGTACATGTAAGAACTCAAGAAATGTTCGTTGTCATTATCACTCTCACCATCACCTCTAGGGTTCCTTCTAACTACAATGTCTCCTGACCTTAAGACTCTCTCTGTGACTGCACATGTGTAAATGAAAAAAATCAGTAGGTACCACCGACAGCCCTAGATGCAAAGCCCCTGTCTGTGCCAGGTGGGCCCCCTTTCGCGCCAGCCTGACTTCCCGTTCACCACTCCACCCTTCACTTGAGATGCCCCTAGTATTTTGCTGATCTTGGTCTCAGTTTTCAAAAGGACCTCGCTTATCTTGCAGACACTGCATTTCTGGCCCTTGATGAAAGCAGCGTAGTTGTTTCGTTACCGTTACCTTTTGGTGGCACAGACACCCCAAAAGTACGGCTCAAGTGCCGGTCGGATAATCCATCCCTGCCTGCTCTTGCCATGGCACCGACTCACACAGCTGGGGGAAACCTGTCTGAACCAACACAGCCCCACATGAGGCTCCAGCTCAACGTAACTGTGATGCATGTCCACCTTGTTCTTGGAAACTTCGGAGCTGACATTTCACTGTCGCCCATGAAATTTGCCTACAGGTTCGATGCTGGCCTTAGCTACAGATGTGAGCCTCATGACCTTGGAGTGTTCCTTCTTGCTTTCCAGGGCACCAAATACCTTCCCACAAGGCCACCACCAAGCTGTTATTCTTCCAAAAGACACACAAGTTTGTTGATGCCCACAGTTTTCTTTTTCCTTATCCACGGTGGAAACAAGCGTCTTCCTTTTAGAAAGACAGGCCTCCTTTTGTTGGCAAACATCCGCTCATCTGCCCCGTCCGCTATTGGCTGAGTCACAGCCCACATCCCCTTTCTACCTTTTCAGTGTTGCAACGGGATCACCTGGTTTTGC
Source organism: Spilogale gracilis (assembly GCA_004023965.1). Taxonomy (NCBI): domain Eukaryota; kingdom Metazoa; phylum Chordata; class Mammalia; order Carnivora; family Mephitidae; genus Spilogale; species Spilogale gracilis. The sequence continues at coordinate 53,853 of PITA01014037.1, forward strand.
AAAGAGCAAGTCATCAGGGAGCAGGTCGCCAAAGAACACTGGCTCTGTGAAACTTTTGCCCATAGGAATGAAATAATTTAAAAGGGGAAATCGCCCAGCTTGGGATCAACCACAAACTCTCTGTGGAAACCAGTTTTTCCAAACAGATGTTCGTTTGGGTCCAGAAAACAGATCTCAGCATCATTTGGTTGTAGGAAATGTGTTGTCATGAAGTCCCAGATTGGCCTTATCTACAAGAGGCCAAAAGCCTGAGTAGGGTCCAAATACTCCAACACCGAGTCTCGGAAAGTTCTTTAGCTTATATCATTATGGTAATAACACGATGATCATTATAAACTGGAAAGGACTTCAGGGTTACTTCTGCATAAGTTCTCAACACCAGCGGGCCTCATACCTGAGTGAGCCCTGGTGCTGAATTAGGTCAGAGATAAACAAAAGAAAAGGAGAGTAAGAGATCCTGATGAGAGGGCGATGGGTTTACTCTCTGTAAATCTGGATATAGGTGAGAAAAAAGATGCACTACTTTCGACTGCATTTTCAAAAATGCCATTAAATATTTGAGTTATGATGTTGCTTGTTCTAATTCCCTCTTGCTTTGTTGTTAATATTTCTTCTTAACGATTAAATTTTCAATCTCTACCCCCCAGGAAGCTCTATGCTCAATGTGGGGCTTGAACTCATGACCCCAAGAACGAGAATCACATGTCCTACTGACTGAGCCAGCCAGGCACCTCTAAACTTTCACTCTTAAACACTTCTGGAGAAAGGATCACAGTCTGAACATCTTTTATCCCTCATGCACCTGTCCCCGGATCTTTCTTGTGGGATTCTTTGTAGGTTTATCAATACGAATCAAGTTCCGTCCCCCCCCCCCCGCCCCCGTGTAGCAGTAAGTGGTACGGCACAAAGCAAACAGTACGAAGTAACATGTAAGAGGACAACATCCCTTCTATTGTTGAGGCGAGGAAGCAGAAAAGTTGTTTAGAACCTGCCTTTAGAGATTGCCTCGAGCACCATGGGATCATTTTGTGACAGGTTCCTATTAGTAGCTGATGAAACAAACGAGAATCTATTTCAACTCATTTTCTTGACCTCTGTATGTTTTTCAGCAAGTTTCCTTCATGTGGACCACATGAGCTTTGCAACATTTAGGAGATGACCTGGGTTCTATTGGAATTACAGTTTGTCTTCTTGGAAAATAATAATAGTAATAATAACGTGAAGATCATTTCCAGGGATTTTAGAAGAAGTGTTGCTAAGAAATCTGTTACTGAATATGCACCCCAATGTTCATCGCAGCAATGGCCACAATCGCCAAACTGTGGAAAGAGCCAAGGTGCCCATCAACAGATGAATGGATAAAGAAGATGTGGTACATATATACAATGGAATACTATGCCTCCATCAGAAAGGATGAATATCCAACTTTTGTAGCAACATGGACTGGACTGGAAGAGATTATGCTGAGTGAAA
>PITA01014038.1:0-55052 GCA_004023965.1 Spilogale gracilis
GCTCTCGGTCCACCAACCAAGGCCACTCTATCCGAGCCATCCTCAGAAATGTATGTGGGGCATGGGTGTTCTGCCCTCTGGCCCTTAGCCTCTTTTTCTGCATTTTTGCCTCTCCTGACCCATGCACTATCCATCACTCCCTTTCCTACCTGAGACTGGCCACTCTCCTGGACTGTGTGTGTGTGTGTGTGTGTGTGTGTGTGTGTGTGTGTGTTGGGGGCTGGAGATTCTGGGCTCTTTGTTGCATAGCCACCATGAAGACACGGGCTTGGGTCCCCTTCCTCCAGATCTTAGTCCTGGCTCTCTCCGTCTGCTTCAACTTCATGGTCACCATCGGGGTCTTTCCCGCCGTGACTGCTGAGGTCAAGTCCAGCATCGCGGGCACCAGTGCCTGGGGTGAGGACACCGTGGGCTCCCAGGATGGGGGCAGACCGGGGCTAGAGCAGGTTTGGGAGTGGAAGAGAGGGGGAGCCTGGGCTTCTGTCTCCCTGGCTAACCTCTCCTGGTCCATTTGCCCTTCCCTGGGCAGCAAGCATCTTGTCCATTTTACAGCTGGGGAAACCGGGCCCCAGTGAGCATTAGGGTTGCTGAATCTGTCTCTGGGGACCTAACAACGTCCCCTGAATCTACTCTTCTTTTTCCAGGAAACTACTTCATTCCCGTGTCTTGTTTCTTGACTTTCAATGTCTTTGACTGGCTGGGCCGGAGTCTCACAGCTGTATTTACATGGGTAAGTAAGAGAAGGAGGCTCCTAGCCCCCATGCGAGAGCAGAATTCAGCCAGAGACCCAGAAAGGGAACCAAGAAAGTATGGTGATAATGGAACCATGCTTTTTTATTACATAGACGTAATCTACGTATAGCAAGTCATACAAGTCTTTAGTGCACAGCTTACTGACCACACACACACGTATATAATCACCAGCCAGGTCCAGATACAGAACATTTCCAGCCCTTGAGATTGCTCAACCATGCTCCCTCACAATCAGTATGCCCTCAGGGTAACCAGACTGAAATCAGATCCTGGCCCCCCCCCCCCCCCAGCAGAGCGCTGGGGGCCAGCCTGGGCTCAGGCACCACCTGACCCTCCACAGCCTGGGAAGGACAGCCACTGGCTGCCAAGCCTGGTGCTGGCCCGGATGTTGTTTGTGCCCCTGCTGCTGCTGTGCAACGTCCAGCCCCGCCACCACCTGGCTGTGGTCTTTGAGCACGACGCCTGGTTCATCATTTTCATGGCTGCCTTCGCCTTCTCCAACGGCTACCTGGCTAGTCTCTGCATGTGCTTCGGGCCCAAGTGAGTGGGGACCCTGGAGGCATTAGGCAGAGCCTAGAGCTCCAGTGGTGGCCACTGCGTTGAGGGAAAGAGGGCCCTGGGAGACTCCTGATGCTGGAGGGACCTGGAGGTAAAGGGGTCGTGGTGGAGGGTGGGGCACCCATGGTGCCCAGGTGGAGATGTGGGAAGGTGGGAGACAGCCCCCAGTACACCAAGAGAGAAAAGCCAAGTTGGAGGTGGGAAAGTAGGATGGTGATCAGCAGAATTCGGTGCTCAGGCAAGTCTCCCCATCACAGATGCTCTGGGGGGGGGTGAGGGGACGGGGGGTGCTGGGGTCAGGGCCATTCTAAGGACGCCTTGCCCTCCTGCCTTTAGGAAAGTGAAGCCGGCTGAGGCAGAGACCGCTGGAGCCATCATGGCCTTCTTTCTGTCCCTGGGCCTTGCACTGGGGGCTGTCTCCTCCTTCCTGTGGCGGTCTATTGTGTGACCATGGATGGATATAAGGACTGCACTGGCCACCTGCTCCTGCGCCCTTTCTTCTCCTTCAGGGATGGGCAGGGGAGGTCTGGAGGTTTTCTCTTTTCGCCAGCTTCTGCTTTCTCACGGCCTGTTCTGAGCCTGGGTGTCTGGACCCTGAGGAGGGAGCCTCTACGGATGGACAGTGGGGACATTGTGAGCCTGAGGGTCAGAATCAAGGGAGGGCACGCAGCCTCTGCATCTGCTCAAGTTGTCTTCAGCCACCCTCCCCCCTCCCCCCATCACCACACTTGGCTCTGACTGATCCTGCTTGAGCAGGGCAGTGGAGACTGCTAGGCTTAGGGGAGGGGGGAGAGAGAGAGTATGTGTGTGTGTGTCTGTTGGTTCATCTGCCTATATACCCACAGTGGCTAGGGGCCTGGACTGGCTGTCTAAGGTCCCACCTGATAATATTTCCATATTCTCCCCATGTGCCTCCTTCCCCCACATTTTTATGCCCCTCCCCTGCTCCCCCTGCCTTGTTCCTACAGGTCATGCACCCTGTACTGTCACCATTTTACTGCCTTTTTTATATTCAACAGAAACCGGGTGCCTTCAGAGGCTCTCTGATAAAATAAATCTTTTTTTTTTCTTCCTCTACGGCTCCCTGTGTCCTCCAGCCGCAGCTCCATGCCCTAGAGAGGGCAGCAGGATGGCAGCCTGAATCTGGGGGATGAGCCTGACCCAGCTGAGCCCTGGCCAGCCCTGGGCCTGTGTCCAGTGGGGGGGGGGGGGGAGGTATGTGGCTGTTAGTCCTCTTAGCCTCAGAGGGGCTGCAGTGCCCCCTGCTGGGGCCACTGAGGAGGGACGGGCCTAGAGCCCAGACACCCAGACTGCTGGCTGAGACAGAAAAAAAGGCCATTTTCTCTTTGCTGCTCAGTTCCTTCTTTCACAGGACTGGGGGCAGGGACAGGACCCTGTCTTTCTTTTGTCTTCACTGCTACCCTCACATGTCCTCACCCTTCAGCCCTAGGAATAAACCTGTGTGCCCAGTCCGCTGCCCTTCCCTCCCCTGGCTGTACTCCCACACCTCCAGGCAGGAAGAGGCTGCAGCTCCACCATCATCCCCTACCTGGCACTCTGCCCTGACACCTGGGGGACATGGGGCCTATGTGTTCTTGCATGGAAACTGGGCTCCCTTCTTTCCTTCTCCAACTTGCCTAGGGAGGGATAGGATGGTATGGGAATGTAAGCAGCTCGCTGTAGGGAGCCATATCGCTGGATCCCCCTTCATGGAAATGACTTTTCCTGACCGGAAGTGGGACCAGAGTTCTGGCCACTTTGGGGACACACACAGACACACACATGCTGACCCTGGCTACAGCCCAGGAGGCTCACTAGTCCCTGACCCGCAGATAGCTACAAATTGGCACTTCTGTCAGGGCTTTTGTTTCTCAGTTTAATTTAATTGAGGACTTCAGGCCTTACTAAGGGCACATTAGTAGGGCTGTTTGATGAGCTCTGAAGTTTTCGGGGGTGTAGTGAAGTGTATCATAAACGGAGGATGAGTCCATGGACTCCAGGGGTACACGTCAAACCAAGCTATACATCTGAGGTTGGCAAAAAATAAGGTACTCCTCTCCTATCAGATTCAAAAGCAGGGGTTTCCCGAGCATGCCCGGGTCTTTGCTGTGCCCTTTGGCACTGGGGCTGAAGTCTGTGCTTTTCATCTTCTCTCCTTCAGCCCCTCTTGACCTTCCCATGGTACCCCAACCTGAGAGTCCTGTTGGGTGCCTTCCTTGGCACCAGCAGCCCTTCAGGGACACTGGGTTCCTTCCCTGGTTTCCCTCCACCACCTTCTTCCTGCTCTTTCAGAAGGACTCCAGCCCAGGTGTCCTTCAGTCCATCCTGCACATGGTCACAGAATAATCCAAAACCAAACAGTGCCGCTGATCTCTCTCCAGAGTATGCTGAGCATTTCCTGATGTCCCACCACTGCCTGCAGTGATAGCCAGTTTATGCAGTTCCTTCCCCTTCTGTGCCTCAGAGCTTTTGTAACTCAGTGACCTTTTATCCTGCCCTTGACCATACTGGGGCTACCAAACAGAACTCCTGTTTTTCCAGATAGGGTCTACATTCTACTTGTGTTTTCGCTCTTTAGGCTACAAGTGCTTTAGCGCACTCCCAGAGGTACTCACGAAATGGTCCCTCTCTGCTCAGCCTTCACAGGCCTGACACCAGCTGGGGAGTGTCACCCGCTTCTGCTGCCTGTGCTCCAGAGATAGAGATAGGTGTTAGGTTTCTCTGGACCCCAGCAATGATTTGAAGGAGGGAAAAACAGATCATCGTGTCACTTTCTGTACTCAAATGGATGTAGGGGAAAATCACGAGTATTTTTTCCAAAAATGTTTTCTTTTTTTTTTTTAAGATTTTATTTATTTGACAGAAACACAGCCAGAGAGGGTACACAAGCAGGGAGAGTGAGAGAGGGAGAAGCAGGCTTCCTGCCAAGCAGGGAGCCCGATGTGGGACTTGATCCCGGGTCTCCGGGATCATGACCTGAGCCAAAGGCAGTTGCTCAACCAACTGAGCCACCCAGGCACCTCCTGAAATTGTTTTCTAATGCAAATGCCCAAAATGTACAGTCACCCTCGGTTTCTATTCTCCTGACCTCATGTCTTCACCTGAAGCCAGGAGAGGTGGGGCGAGGAAACGGAGCTCCCAGGTCTCCTGCCCACCCCAAGAGCCCCAAGTGCAATGATGGCTCCTGACCAGGGCAGGTGTTCTGAAGGCCACCCAGCACCTAGGAGGCAGGCCTCCACCTACCCCCCCCCCCCAGCACTGGCTTCCGGTAAGGTGGGGAAGGGCTGAGCATGACAATCAGCCAGACTCTGCTGGGATCTGTGTGGGTCACCACCTTCCTTCCATGTGACAGTTCTTCCTAAAGTGTCAGGCTGTGTATTTAGCTGGCCTCCCTGGAGTGGTGGCCACTGCAACGCAGACATTTCCCTCGTGTTTGAGTTTACATGGTGAATTGTTGGGGTACTATACTGTTGAAAAGTCAAGAGCCCCAGGAAAATCAGTCATCCTTAAAAAATAGAAGTCAAGCATCTGGTATAGCTGAGGAACTGGATCAGGTCTGTATCTATTTGAGGTGAATATGGAAGGAGCACCGTGAGGGCAAACAAATAGAATGTTGAACTATGATAATGATTCAAAATGGATGTCAGTTGGGGCACCTGGGTGGCTCCGTTGGGCGACTGCCTTCGGCTCAGGTCATGATCCTGGGGGCCCGGGATTGAGTCCCACATCGGGCTCCCTGCTCAGCGGGAAGCCTGCTTCTCCCTCTCCCACTCCCCCTGCTTGTGTTCCCTCTCTGGCTGTGTTTCTCTCTGTCAAGTAAATAAAATCTTTAAAAAAAAAATAAAACAAAACAAAATGGATGTCAGTGAGAAATGCAGAATCACTTTAAAGAGATAGCCGTGTTTTATGGCCAACACACAGAAAGAATGGCAGGCTGAGGGACATCAGCCAGCCAGTGAGGCCCCTCTGGTTTCTAGGGCAAGTTGGCAGTGAGTGTGGAGATGGGCACCTGACCTGAGCACAGCCCACATCTCCCCCTCCCCAACCCATCAGTGGCAGTGCCGTACCTGGGCTCCTACCTCCTGCACAGGCCCCCTCTCAGGAGAGGCTGTAGGCTAAGAGCCCTCTATAGGCTTGGCAGCCCCGGTGCTGCCTGTCAATGAGCCAGTCGGCATTCTGGCCCCAGGCTCTAGGGCAACTCCTAAAGGAGTCAGCAGGACCCCCCACAAAGTGGGGGGGGGGGCTGTCTATGGGGCTGGTTCCAATTCAGAGCCTAGGATTCCATCTTGGGCCTACCGAATACCAGCTGTGTGACCCCGAGCAAGTCGCACATCCTCAGGGCCCACATCCTTGATCTTCAGACGGGGTGACCTATCTGTACGGACTTGCTAAAGTGATTTAGGGAGTCTGCGGGTGAGCCTGGATGCAAAAAACGATTACCCTAGAGACGCATGGGACCAAGAATCAATTAGGATGAGCCACGGCCTGGTGCGCTCCCCGCCCAAGTGGCTCGCTACTCTCTCCAGCTTCAGTCCCCGGAGCCTTAGAGAACCAGACCTCATTTTCCCCCACACCAGCTATTTCCAGTGCCTACCAACCCGCGGGTCCCAGACTGGAGATTGACAGCGGAGGACCGGAGGAGCAGTCTGTTCAGCCCCGCCCTACGGCGGCGGCAGGAGTGGTGACGTCACTCGTCCCGATTGCGCCGCAGCGCGGCGGTTCACGGCTGACACCCGGCGAGTGGGAGACCGGTTTGGGTGTCTTGAGGCCGCCTCCACTGCCCCTTAAGTCTGGGTGACCTTGAACGAGGCGTTTCTGTCTCAGAGCCGCTCATCTGGAAAGCAAGGATAGGCACAGTCGCGCTGCATTTCTCTGGGTTTTGAAGTTCCTGGCCGAGGCAATGGATACAACTCTTGCTTTCATCTACCATTTGCTTCTGCCTTACGGATCTCCCGGCCTGTCTCCCAGTAGTAACCCTTTGCGGTGCTGACCACTGCTGTGCCTATTGCACTCCAGAAAGCTGAAGCTGGAATGGTTAAAGGATGGAAAAATGTTTTGTAAACTGCAAAGCAGTGGGTAAATACAAGTCTCTGCCTGTCTTTCTTTACCTATCAGATAAGCAGAGACAGAAAGATGAAGGGAATTCCCAGGCAGTGAGGGGATGGAGATACAAGGCCTCCAGTGATGTATGGCACCATAACGCAAGCCGGCTATCCCTTCCTCGCTAGCCTTCAAAACATTCCAGAGAATTCTCTTTTCACATACCCAAGGATTTCAAACCTCCCAGGATCTGGAGCTGTCATATAATCCTCCCCAGGAGAAAGCAGCAGTCATTCCTAGGCCCTTGCGTTTGTGAGTTCCTCAGCACCCAGGAGCACTACTGCAGGCCCTACTGGTCCCTTATCTGGGCAGAGCTGCACCAGGCAGGCACTGGGCCCAGAAATCCAGTCAGGTGAGAACTATAAGTTGGGCAGTGACTTGTGCCTGGGGCGGGTCAGGTGGCAGGCAGAATAGTTAAGTAGGTCAGGGTTGTTTGTGGTAGAACCCTCCCTTCCCTCTCCCCCCCACCTTTCCCTGTCTGTAATTTTACTCTGGGCTGAACTGATTTGGGGTTAAATTTTACCTTAGTAAAAGGGACCTGGAAACACTGAACAACGCCCAAGACAAAAAGGGACACCTGGTGTACATCATGGCAGGAAGACAGCAGTTTAGAGCTGAGTTGGCAATGACAGGCAAGACTCCTTCACACACACACATACCCCTTAGGTCACTGATACTATGCGTTCAGAGGGTCAAGACACACTCATATGTGTATTAATAGAGTAGGTACCAAATATATCCAAGTTACAATTTCAAAATGGCTTAGATCATAACTCTGGCCTTTTCACTACACTCCCCTGAGAAAGCGGTTCTTGCCCATGACTTCAGCCACCAGTCTTTGTTTCCTGGACATTCTCTCTTTGGTGCCCCATAGCATGCTTAAATGGACTCTTGGTCCCCTCCAACACAGAGTGGACCTCCTCCCCTGCCTTCAGCCTTCACACCCCATCATTCTACCACAGAAAATGTGGACACTGCCTCTTCTCTACCCCTGGGTGATCTCCCCACTTTTAGCCTCTGCCTTCTCCAAGCTACATCTTGTGGAGTCTCCAAGTGTCTTTTTGTTTGTTTTGAGTAACACAGTTAACTGACTTGACTTAATAGATTTAATATATTTAGACTTTTATCCAGTAACTAAGTCACATATATTTTTCTCAAGCATGCTTGGAAACTTTACTAACCACACCCTAGTTTACAAAGTCACAGATATAAAAGAACCAGTATTATACACACTGCATTGTATGTCTATAACATAATTAAAAGATAATATAAAAATAATTGAAAATGGGGACGTCTGGGTGGCTCATTTGGTTAGGTGGATGTCTTCTGCTTGGGTTTTTGATCCTGGAGTCCCACGTCAGGCTCCCTGCTCTGTGGGGAGTTTGCTTCTCCCTCTGACCCAGCCCCCTTGTCATGCTCTCTCTCTCTCTCAAATAAATAAAATATTTTTTTAAAGGTGCCCTTGAATAAATAGACTCTTAAAAAAATAATAGAAATGTTGAACACTGGGGCGCCTGGGTGGCTTAGTGGATTAAAGCCTCTGCCTTTGGCTCAGGTCATGATCTTGGGGTCCTGTCCTGCTTCCTCCTCTCTCTCTGCCTGCCTCTCTGCCTACTTGTGATCTCTCTCTGTCAAATAGATGGATAGAATCTTTAAAAAAAAAAAAAAGGAAGAAAGAAAGAAAGCAAAAGTCCTTTGAGGGCCAGAGGGAGAAGCAGATTCCCTGCTGTGCAGAGAGCTGGATGTGGGGCTCAATACCGGGTTGGGGATCATGACCTCAGCCAAAGGCAGACACTTAAACCAACTGAGCCACCCAGGCACCCCTGTTGAACACTTAAACTGGTCAATTAATATGCCATAAGAAGAATCAGAAAACCCTTAAAACTAAACTATAATAAAACTATAATAAAAATACTATGGGGGCACCTGGGTGGCTCAGTCCTTAAGCGTCTGCCTTTGCCTCAGGTCATGATCCAGGGATCCTGGGATAGAGCCCTGCATCAGGCTCCCTGCTCCGTGGGGAGCCTGCTTGCTTCTCCCTTTGCCTCAGCCTGTTGCTCCCCCTGCTTGTGCTTTTTCTCAAATAAATAAATAAAATCTTTCAAAAAAAAAAAAACCAACCCTATATATTGAAACATGGGTTATAGCTAAAATCATACTTGAGAAATCTGTAGCCTTAAATCTCACTGCTTGTGTTCCCTCTCTGGCTGTGTTTCTCTCTGTCAAATAAAAAAATAAAAAAAAAGAAAAGAAAAGGGAAAAGGCTGAAATTTAATGTGCTAGGTATTAAAGTTAAGAAAATAGAAAAAGAACAACAGAATTGAGGCAAAGAAAGTAGAAATAATAAAAATTTTAGCAGAAATTTAAATACATGAATGTCAATATAAATAAAATAGCCAGGGTTGGGGCGCCTGGGTGGCTCAGTTGATTAAGCGACTGCCTTCGGCTCATGTCATGATCCCGGAGACCCGGGATCGAGCCCCACATCGGGCTCTCTGCTCGGCGGGAAGCCTGCTTCTCCCTCTCACTCACCTTGCTTGTGCTCCCTCTCTCGCTGTGTTTCTCTCTGTCAAATAAATAAATAAAATCCTTAAAAAAAATTTTCCATACAGAAAACATTAGACTCAGGCAATTATATAGGCGAGTTCAACAAAACTTTGTTTTTTAAAAAAGATTTTATTTATTTGACAGAAAGAAAACCCAGCAAGAGAGGCAACACAAGCAGGGGGAGTGAGAGAGGGAGAAGCAGGCTTCCAGCGGAGCAGGGAGCCCCATGCTGGGCTCCATTCAGGGACTCTGGGATCATGACCTGAGCTGAAGGCAGATGCTTAATTACTGAGCCACCCAGGTGCCCCAAGTTCAACAAAATTTTAAATAAATAGATCAGGGGGTGCCTGGGTTGCTCAGTTGGTTTAGCGTCTGCCTTCAGCTCAGGATCAGGATCCCAGGGTTCTGGAATTTAGCCTTGCATCTGTCTATCTGTCAGGCTCCCTGATCAGTGGGGAGTCTGCTGCTTTGCCCCAATACCCTCTGCTCACGCAGTCTCTCAAATAAATAAATAAAATCTTTTATAAATATTATGGTAACCAACATTACAATAAAAAAATAAATAAAAAAATAGGGTACCTGGGTGGCTCAGTGAGTTAAAGCCTCGGCCTTCAGCTCAGGTCATGATCTCAGGGTCCTGGGATTGAGGCCCCATCGGGGCTCTCTGCTCAGCAGGGAGCCTGCTTCCTCCTCTCTCTCTGCCTGCCTCTCTGCCTACTTGTGATCTCTCTCTGTCAAATAAATAAATAAATAAAATTTTTAAAAAATAAAGTAAGAATATTTGTTAAAAAAATAAATAAAAAAATAAAAAATCTTTTACAAATAAATAGATAGAGTCTGTTTAATATTACTAAGTCTGTTAATTAAACATACAAATAAAGAGAATCTTTACATTTTTATTTATTTATTTATTTATTTATTTATTTATTTTTAAAAGATTCTATTTATTTGACAGAAACACAGCTAGAGAGGGAACACAAGCAAGGGGAGTGAGAGAGGGAGAAGGAAGCCTCTTGCAGAGCAGGGAGCCCAATGGAGGGCTCGATCCCAGGACTCCGGGATCATGACCTGATCTGAAGGCAGTCGCTTAACCAACTCAGTCACTCAGGCAACCCAAGTATTCCTTTTCTGATCAGAAATGAGATACGGATCCCTAGAATCACTGTTTTCACTCATCATTGTCTTGCAGGCCTTAACTAGTGCAGTGTAACAAGAAATAAGAGATACAAGGATTAGAAACCAGACTGTCATTGTTCTCAGATGATAGAGTTGTACCTAAAAAAAAAAAAAACAAAGACTTATGGTAGTTTACCAAGCTGTGGGACCAATAAACAAAAGTCGATTGCTTTCCAAACTCTTCAGGAAACCTAAAATGAAGGAAAATGGCCATTGCCATGCCATTGTATCAAAAACAAAAACAAGGGGTGCCTGGGTGGCTTAGTTTTTAAGTGTCTGCCTTAGGCTCTGGTCATGATCTGGGAGATCAGAGATTCAGCCCTGCATCAGGCTTCCTGCTCTGCGGAAAGCTTGCACTCCCTCTCTCACTCCTCCTGCTTATGTTCCCTCTTGCTGTGTTTCTGTCAAATAAATAAATAAATAAAATCTTAAAAACAAAAACAAGCATGGTAGTAACAATGAAATGAGTTAAAGTTGTGAAAGAAACTTCTCACGTTCCAACCAAAGGTGGAAACTGAGGCAGAGCTGTAGCCCAGGCTGGCCAGGCAGACTGGCTTAATTGTCCAACATTTCTGAACATCAAGTCCATTGGCCTGTGAGGATATGACGTGCAGAGTATTCCCCTTGGAATTCAGAGATAACAAATAAGCCTCATGGAACTGGGTAGAACCAGAAGAGACAGGCCCCACCTAGCAGCCGCTAAGCTTGTGCAGGATGCCTGTTCTTGGAGTTAAGGATCTAGAGCTACTCCCCATGCTTACACAATCCCTGAGGTCCTAATGCTTTGGCTTGCTTTCTTCCTCCATTGCCTCTTATCATGGCAGCCTCCCTGATCCTTTAGAAAGCCCAGTGGTGCAGTCCCAGGAGAATTCCCAGTCGGAGCAGCAGCTGAGTCTCTCTGCTCCAAGACTTCACTCTGCTTTAGGAGATCAGGGGTAAGTAAGTCTCTGTAAAGGGTAAAAGACTACATATTTTAGGTGTTGTAAGCCACCTGGTCTCTGCTGCACTATCAACTCTGCCATTGCAGCATAAAATTAGCCAATGACAACATGTAAACAAATGAGGGGGTCTATGTTTCAGGAAAGCTTTATGAACACAAATTCAAAGTTCGTGTACTTTTCACATGCCAAAATATTATCTTTCTCTTGATTTTTTTCAAGTTTAAAAAATGTAGAAAACATTCTTCCCCATAAGCCATATAAAAACAAGTGATAGGCCCACCAGCTGCAGGCCACAGTTTGTCAGTTCTTGCTCCATCTGGCTACCCTCCAACAACAGAAGGTTGGGCTGGGTCTTTGACTCCTGGTCAGGAACAAAGGGTATCTTGCCAGCAGTGAGCATTGCAATGCTGCCGGAAATAGGATTCTGGAGATCTAGGGGCCTTAAGCTGTTTTTAATAGCCTTCAGTGGCTTCCCTCACTCTAAGTTAAGGTCAGGATGTCTTAGCATGGCATTTGTGGCCCTCTGTGACCTGAGCCCTGCCAGCAAGGTCACCTTCAGCGCCTCCGCCTCCCTCAGGGGCTCCTAGGCTATGGTCCTTCCATCACGGCTGTGCCTTCCCATGCTTTTCCCTCTTCTGGGAATAGACTTTTGCCATGAGTTGGCTAGCCTTACCCCTAAGCTTGCCCCAGGCTCCGGATGAGCGGGGAGTCTCTCTGCTAGTTCTCCCTCATTGCTATGAGTCATGCTTGTCCTGCAGCAGCCCCTTGTGGGCTGAAACCTCCATCTTGTTTATGCATTTTTTGCATCCCCAGGCACTCACTGTGGGGGCTTCAGTGAGTGTCAATGAGTGGGAAAAAGCTTCCAAAAGAGAAGGCAGAATTTCTGGGCTAGTGCGAGATTTGAGATTTTCCCATTAGGAGACCCCTGAAAGCTCTCTGATCCTAATCCTGATCAATACGGATTAATTTCTGCTCTGCCCTGGACTTGGGTCCTAGGAGGGAGACAGTATCCCCACTCCATTTCTGGAGCAAGGAACAAGGGTTGGTGCAACAAAAGTTTTGAGCTGACTGATTGCACTGAAGCCTTGCTTTCCCAGTTCTTAGAATGTGGAGATTCACTTTTATCATTTCACAGGCCCACGGAAAGGTGTGAATGCTCTTTGTGAACTAGGGAGATTTTTAATTTGATAGACCCTTTTTGCCTGGAGGGAGAGAGGTATGTTGAGGGATGACACTTCCTTTGAGATTTTGATCAGAACAGAGAATCCTGGGGGATTCCTGTTAACAGCACCCTTCCAAGTCCATTAACTTCCAGTCACAGGTTTTTCACATAACATAAGGAAGGGGAATAAAAGAGTAAGAAATGAAATTGCATTGGTGGCAGTGGGGTGATGAGATCTGGAGTGTGGGGCAAAGATAAAGAGAAGGAGGGTCCTTTGTTCTGTGGAATTTAACATGTGAACAAAGAAAATACAGGGGAAGAAAGACCTGGCAACAGGCTGTTGAAGGAGGATTAGGGCTGGTGGTGGCTGGAGGAAACTCCCTTCTAGCATTCTAGTGGAGGACACTGTGGGCCAGGAAGGCAGCTGATGGACATCTACAAGGTCACAGAGCAGGAACAGAGTGGCTACTGTCTTCCGACAGGATTCCTAGATGAGGCCTTGGATAGACAAGGGCAGCTTCGCCTTAGGAGGGCACGCATAAGCGGCAGAGCCAAGTGAGGTATGGAAACCCACAGCTCTTTGGGCAGGCTAACGGGTTTGGGGCCTTGGGACCTCCGGCGCCACAGCTGAAGAGGAACAACTTCTGGCAACCTGCAACGGGCTGCCCTCTGGCCAGCGTCTTCAAGCGACCTCCCAACAGTCCCTGCCACTCCACAGGGGTCCCTGGAGACCCTCTCCGCCTTCGGTCTGGTCTGGCAGTTGCAGGAGCAAAAAGGGCGAAAAATTGAAACCAGACAGAAATGGCTCTATGTGCTCACGCAGGGGAGACGCATGTCTCAGTGTTCTACACACGTGGGCGACTGCAGGAGTTGGGAAGAAGAGGGTCCCCTCCCCCGGCCACCACCGCGGTGGGTGGTGAACTCGAGCCCAGTCTCTGCTCTCTGAAGGCGGCACCAGCACAACCGCCCCTACAGCCCCGTGCCATGTGATCAGGATAGGGGAGAGGTGTGTGTGTGTGGGATCAATCATTCCCTTTACGCTCCATCCCACTCCCGAGGGAGTGCCAAGCTAGCTGGGCCTGGCAGGTGAAAAACAGGGTCCCGCCAGCGGCTTCCTAGGATAAATTGGATTGGGACAGCCCACCTTCTCCCCCCCCCCCCCCCGGGGGCCCCGGCCGGGTAACAGAGCAGCTGCAGAGACCGCCCAGGCCGCAGAAGGCGGGGCGGGGCCTGGAGGAAAGGGGCGGGGCCGGGGCGGGACCGCTAAGGCGGGTCTGGAAACTGCTGGAAGTAATCGCAGCACCGCCGTCGTCGCTCCTTCCGCCGGGCTCAGGCAAAGAGTCCCCCAGACAGCCCAAGCGGGCGCCCTTCCCCCAGCCGGAGCCACGCCCCGCTGCAAAGCTCTGGCTCTTCCCTCTGCCCCAGGGAGGGCAGGGATCCCGGGGCTGCCGGAAGTTAGACCCTGAATTCCGCACCGTCCCTAGTGAAAACCCTTTCCCCTCATCGGGCTGTAGGAGTGTGTAGGGAAGATTGTAGCAAGAAAGTTGAACCTGGGAGCCGAGGTCGGACTGATTGGCCGCTTCTATCCCCGCCCTCCGCCTTTTTAGATGTTCCTCTAGGCCAGGACTCTTGGGTTCGGAAGCACCTGCCTCACAGGTTTATAGGAAGGTCAGTGGCATGCGCGTCCCTAGATCCCCCATTTGTGTCATATGGGCATTCCCAAATCTTTAGTTCTTGGAGAGGGCTCATGCCTCAAAAGTGCGGAGATGGGGCCACAGAGAGGAGTACTTGCGTTTACTCTTAAGGCGGAGACTGAGACGGGCGGCTTCCGCCCTTCCCCGCCCCCTCCCCTATTTTGGACCATGACGTCAAGGTGGGCGGGCAGCAGCAGGTGAGGGTCTGACAGGCATCGTCCTTTAAGGCGGAGGGATTCGGGGGCGGGCAGCTGGTCTGCGCTTCGCCGTATATAGGACGACTGGGGGCGCACAGCCGCTCTCTTGAGTCACCCCCGCGCATCCTTGTGGCGGAGTCATACCCGGGCGCAGTCCCTACCCGCTGTGGTCTGTAGTGCTCGCAGCTCTTTTCTTTTAAGGTAAGGTGGGAGTTCCCTTCAGGTTTTTCTGTTTGGAATGCCCTTTTGACTTGCTTTCGTTCCTCGTTTCCCTCCCAAAGCCTAGATGTTGTGTTGAAGCGGTCTCTGGGATAGGACGACTCCAAATTTAGTTTGGGAGTGGGTGGGAGGGAGTTTGCGAGTTAGGCTGGTTTTTTCATCTGTGTGTGGGTGGCGGGGCTTCCCCCGGGCGGCGACTAGTCGTTGGGGAGGTGGGCCGCGGAGTGGGCTTGGGGTAGTGGGCAGCTGCACGTGGTGTCCGCGCCGGCCCGGGATGCTGCCATGTTTGCCCCTCCACTTCCGGACACGGCTACGGGGCGCCGGAGAGTCCCTAAGGGTGGTGGGTGTGCGCGCTGGGACGTGACTCAGCACAGCCTGGTGTTGGCCTGGTTTTGTCATCTGCCTAGTGGGAAGCGTTTTGCAAGTGTTTTGGTTCTTTTCTGTGAGGTTCTCTGACGAGGAACGTTTACGGCCGGCTCCGGCCCATGGTGCTTCCTCCTTCCAGATCTTTCCTGCAGTCTCGGTGCGGGGGGGGGGGGAGGAGGGGGGGGCAGGCTCTGGAAGATTCATGGGCCCTTTCCTCCCCCGCCCCTCTCAGAGCTGAGATTGTTCTGGAAGCTTCTGGAGCCCGGCGCCCCGCCCTGGTGCCCGGATGCTGGGACGAAGGGAGGCTGCGCGGTGGCGCCCCCTCCTCGCGTGGCCCTTGCCTGCGCTTGTCTGGCAGTGATGAGGGTCTGCCCAGCGGATTACGGCCACCATCTTAGTTGTGTTGGTTTTGGCCCTATACTGTAGTCAGGTGTGTTGAGGGGGTCACGACGGAGTTTTTGCTTTATCCGTTCTTTGTCTTATCTTGGGCGCATAGCCACCGGTCTACCCCTGTGCCCTGAGGCAGTAATCCCACACGTGCTTGGTGTGGGAGATAAACCATTGGGAGAGCCAATGCCGAATTATTTCTCTTTTAACATGAACTGGTTGATTGGGTTATTGTTTTTCTTACCAAAAATGGTAATAGAACTGTAGTCCCGTGGTTTCTCCTCCAGATGCCGAGAGCCCTTTTGGTGTTGGAGCCAGGATCTGCATTTCCAAAAAGCCAACCAGTGATGCTGAGACTCTTGGGTCCCATGGATTCCTTACAGTAGTTACGTTTCAGGATACCTTTCCAAAACCCTTGATATTGTATATTTGTTAAATAAGCTTTTTAAATTTTTCTTAACAAATTCCGTTCTTACTAAGGGCACAGGCTGAAAACCGAAGAAAACGTTTTACAGTCTTTTAGGGATATGTTTAGTAGTACCTGGCCCAAAGCAATTTTAATCTGAGTCTATATTGAGACTGGTGTGAACCTGAATGAGTACTGAATATGGGACCGTGGTGTTCCTTTGTAATTCTTGACTTTTTTCTTTAGATGCCTGAGGAAGTGCACCATGGAGAGGAGGAGGTGGAGACTTTTGCCTTCCAGGCAGAAATTGCCCAACTGATGTCCCTCATCATCAATACTTTCTATTCTAACAAGGAAATTTTCCTTCGGGAGTTGATCAGTAATGCTTCTGATGTGAGTGCTTCCGGCACCTTCGTTTGTGGTATTCGTGTTCAGTGCTCAGGAAAGGGAAGAAGGGTGGTTTGGCATTTTGTGGGGCAACTATTGGAGGGGATAAAAATGCTGTTTTAAAAAAGTTTGCTTTACTTTATGGGAATAGGTGAAATATCCTAACTAATTACGTGGTTCTTAAACATCAAGTTGGGGTGGTAATCAGAACTGAGGCTCCTTGGAAGTGAAAAAGTTTTCTTTTGGATGAAGATGAGCTTTAGGAAACAAATATAAATTTGAAGTTTGTATTTTTAGGCCTTGGACAAGATTCGCTATGAGAGCCTGACAGACCCTTCCAAGTTGGACAGCGGTAAAGAGCTGAAAATCGACATCATCCCCAACCCCCAGGAACGCACCCTGACTCTAGTGGACACAGGCATTGGCATGACCAAAGCTGATCTCATAAATAACTTGGGAACAATTGCCAAGTCCGGAACCAAAGCATTCATGGAGGCTCTTCAGGTACTGGTATTCTTAGTTAGACGTGCACCATTCATTTTTGTGGGTATTTTTTTGGTTTGCTGTGGTTTGGTGTGTGTCTGTGTGTTTGACTTAAAAACTTTTGGCAGGCTGGTGCAGACATCTCCATGATTGGACAGTTTGGTGTTGGTTTTTATTCTGCATACCTGGTGGCAGAGAAGGTGGTTGTTATCACAAAGCACAATGATGATGAGCAGTATGCCTGGGAGTCTTCTGCTGGGGGCTCTTTCACTGTACGTGCAGACCATGGTAAGTTGACTTTCTTATCTGGGTTAGAATTTTGGGGAAATCTGCAATAGAGTTCTTCTTATAAGCATGTTCTCTAGAGTTGTATTTAATTACAGTTCTGCATTTAGTTTTGTGTCCTTATGCTGTATTGTGATTGACTTTTTCTAGGTGAGCCTATTGGCCGGGGCACTAAAGTGATTCTTCATCTTAAAGAAGACCAGACAGAATATTTAGAGGAGAGACGTGTCAAAGAAGTGGTGAAGAAACACTCGCAGTTCATAGGTTATCCCATCACCCTTTATGTGAGTGTGGACTGGTAATCATCACATGTATGATGTTTGCTGCTCAGGAGAATGGGATGGTCTCTGGTTTTTTGGTGTTCTGTATTTTGAAACTATAAGGTTGGTTTTTTTGTTTTTGTTTTTTTGTATTTTCAGTTGGAGAAGGAACGAGAGAAAGAAATCAGTGATGATGAGGCAGAGGAGGAGAAAGGGGAGAAGGAGGAAGAAGATAAAGATGAGGAGGAAAAGCCCAAGATTGAAGATGTGGGCTCAGATGAGGAGGATGATAGTGGGAAGGACAAGAAAAAGAAAACAAAGAAAATCAAGGAGAAATACATTGATCAGGAAGAACTGAACAAGACCAAGCCCATTTGGACTAGAAATCCTGATGACATTACCCAGGAGGAATATGGAGAGTTTTACAAGAGCCTTACTAATGACTGGGAAGACCACCTGGCAGTCAAGGTGAGAAGTCTTGCATGTTGACTCAATAGGAAGAGCAGGCATAGTAGACAAGTGAAACTTGCCCAACCGGTTGGTAGGTGGGAACTAATGCCACAGAGCCAGGTCTATTCACTTACTGATGACCCTTCCAGGGTGAAGAAAGAACATCATTCCTTTGTCTCTAAAGCAGGTTCTTAATGGGATTGTTTATTCTCAATCTAAGGGTTATACATAGCCATCCCATCATAGCTTAATTCAGGGTATAGGAGCTTAATTTGCTCAACAGCTGTCCTATGGCATCTCTTGTATCCTTGGATCTTCGGGAATATCTTTATTCTTAACAATTCAGTGAAGTGATGGTGGGGGTAAACACTTATTTTGAAATACACTATTGGCTTATCTTGGATTTCTTTCAGCACTTCTCTGTAGAAGGTCAGCTGGAATTCAGAGCACTGCTGTTCATCCCCCGTCGGGCTCCTTTTGACCTCTTTGAGAACAAGAAGAAAAAGAATAACATCAAACTCTATGTTCGCCGTGTGTTCATCATGGACAGCTGTGATGAATTGATACCAGAGTATCTTAGTGAGTGTTGTCTTTGTTTTGTGTAGTTAGTTGGGTATAGTCCTGTGAAGCCCCCCTCAGCATTCTCAGTGAGGGGGTTTTTGTTTTAGTTTTTTTGGAAATGGGAATCTTCCTTGTAGATAACATGGCAAGTGAATATGCAGTGAGAAAATCGGTCCTGTTGAATTTTGTCAGAGCAAGCAGGAGGAGGAGGAGGCGGCTCCCTGCTGGGCAAGGAGCCCAGACTCAATCCCAGAACCCTAGGATCATGACCTGAGCGGAAGGCAGACACTCAGGCGCCCCTACTACCCTGTTTTTAACTCTGCTTTCTCCCTGGTTGATTGCAGACTTCATCCGTGGTGTGGTTGACTCCGAGGACCTGCCCCTGAACATCTCCCGAGAAATGCTCCAGCAGAGCAAAATCTTGAAGGTCATTCGCAAAAACATTGTGAAGAAATGCCTTGAGCTCTTCTCTGAACTGGCAGAAGACAAGGAGAACTATAAGAAATTCTATGAAGCGTTTTCTAAAAACCTAAAGGTATGGACGCAAAAAAAAGTTTAATTATGGTGGGGGGTTATTTTTCCATTCACATGGAGGAAAACAGATTATAAGTAAAGCTGTTTACTTTCCACTCTTGAAGCTTGGGATTCATGAGGACTCTACTAACCGGCGCCGCCTTTCTGAGCTGCTGCGTTACCATACCTCCCAGTCTGGGGATGAGATGACCTCTCTTTCAGAGTATGTGTCCCGCATGAAGGAGACCCAGAAGTCCATCTATTACATCACAGGTGCGTTGGAGCCTGAGTCTGAATAAAGCCTCTCGGGTGTGAGGAAGGCAGGGAGAACATTTGGGAATCCCTGGGAACTAGTAGGATGTGGCATTCTGACCTGTGTCATAATAACCCTACAGGTGAGAGCAAAGAACAGGTTGCCAACTCTGCTTTTGTGGAGCGAGTGCGGAAGCGGGGCTTCGAGGTAGTATATATGACGGAACCTATTGACGAGTACTGCGTGCAGCAGCTCAAGGAGTTTGATGGGAAGAGTCTGGTCTCGGTTACCAAGGAGGGCCTGGAGCTGCCTGAGGATGAAGAGGAGAAGAAGAAAATGGAAGAGAGCAAGGCCAAGTTTGAGAACCTCTGCAAACTCATGAAAGAAATCTTGGATAAGAAGGTTGAGAAGGTAAGTTTTGGGGCTGTGATGTTCTTTGTAAACAAGTGCTTAGGGCTGTTTCCCTTAGAATCTTGCAGCACTACACAAGAAGTTTTAAGGAGCCTAATTGGTTTAGAGCTTCCTTGCCTTGTCTTTACCAGACAGGTTTATGTTAAGGTTGGTATTTCTGTAATGTTGGACAAAGATTCCAGCTTTTCTTAAGTCTGAGAGAATAGAACTTGTCATTTTAGCCTGGAATTGGTAATCTGATTACCTCTAACATGAGTTTTTTTTTTTTACTTGTCCACAGGTGACGATCTCTAACAGGCTAGTGTCTTCACCCTGTTGCATTGTGACTAGCACCTATGGCTGGACGGCCAACATGGAGCGGATCATGAAAGCCCAGGCCCTTCGGGACAACTCTACAATGGGCTATATGATGGCCAAGAAGCACCTGGAGATCAACCCTGACCACCCCATTGTGGAGACGCTGCGGCAGAAGGCAGAGGCAGACAAGAATGACAAGGCTGTCAAGGACCTGGTGGTGCTGCTATTTGAAACAGCTCTGCTCTCTTCCGGATTCTCACTCGAGGATCCCCAGACTCATTCCAATCGCATCTACCGCATGATCAAGTTAGGCCTGGGTGAGTACCTTTGTCACTAGTGACAGGGAACTTGGGGAGCTGGTCTACAGGGACATGAGTTTATATGCCATTTTTTTCTACTTCTAGGCATTGATGAAGATGAAGTGACAGCGGAGGAACCCAGTGCTGCTGTACCTGATGAGATCCCCCCCCTTGAGGGTGATGAGGATGCCTCTCGCATGGAAGAAGTAGATTAGTTCTACCTGCATACCTTGAGCCCTCTGTATAGTGTCCCTATGGCTCCCCAGCAGCCCTGAGTGGCCCTGGTTCACCTGATTCCCTCTGCTGATGTCTAGTGGTCTTTTTTTTTTCTTCCTCCTGTCTTTGAGGCAGGAAAGGCGGCCCTCAAACCCTGTCCCTTCCAATATTTGACAAGGGGTTTGGATGTGTATTGTGGGGTTTTTGTTTATTTTGTTCTGAGATTAAAGTATGCAAAATAAAGATACAGTTTTATACAGTTATGCTGTCCCTTGTAAAGTGGATCTCATGCTGCCTTTCGAGTTTCTTTAGCTTCCCAAGTTGAACCTGATGCTGTTCTGATCATAAGTTTTCCTGGTACCTTGAAAGCTAAGATTTACCTGTAGCCACTTAGCACTTTCTAAGTCAGCCAACATTGACTCTAAAGGGTAGCTTCAAACTACCATGTAGTTTTCAGTCCCTTTCGTAAAGTACATGCTTCAGAGAGCCAAAACACAGGACTTAAGCCCATTGCAGCAATTTAATTTAATAAAATAAAATTATAAGAGCAAAATTACATTTCCGGAGTACCAAAATCTGCAACTGGCTCTTGGAGCAGAGCCTAGGGATCCAGGAGCAGAGAGGGTGGTGTCACTGGGTAGGGCTCTCCCATCCCCCTCTCCAGCACAGCACCATCTTTCATGGACTCCTGGGAAAGCAGCACTTGGAGCCTACAACACTTGTGCTTTTCTCACCAGAGTAAGAACTGTAGGTCTCTGAGGGAGTCTGCAAGGGTGGGCCACTCAGGGTAGGGGACAAGCACAGGTAAGGTGTTGTGGAGCCCACGGGGCCAAACTTCCAAGAAATTTGAAGGGGTGGGGGCTTTGGCCAGTGCCTCTGCCTTCTCCGCACCCCTCCACACTGAGGACATTCCTCAGAGAAATTCCTACTCTGAGGAACTTCTAGAGAACGGGTGACTTAAGGCAAAGGGGAAGGCTGCCACTTGGACTCAACCCCAACTTGCGGAGCTGGTTTGTGATACTGAGAAAACCTGCCCTGGATCCAACCACCTCAAGTTACAGTAGGAGAGAATTGGTATGGTGAGGGTCTTCCACTTCCCCCTTGGGCCCCTCAAACTTTCTGCACAGGAGACTCAACCGGCACAACCTTCTTTCCCCGTTGCTTTAGACGGCCCCGGGCATAGACTCTGAGCAGGAGGGCAGCAAAAACCACAGCTACCCCCAGACCCCCCACCACAGTGACAGTGTGGCCATAGAGAAGGCAGGAGAGGAGGATGGCAAAGGCCTGGCGGAGAGTCATGATGATGGTGAAGATGGCAGCCCCAAACTGGCCAATGGTGTAGAAGATGAACAGCTGGCCGCAGGCGGAGCAGACAGAGAGCAGCAAGGCATGCGCAGCGAATTCACTGTGTCGCCCCATGAAGCGGGTTCCCTCCAGGAGGGCCCCTTGCTCCAGCAGGGAGCCTACCGTGAAGAGGCAGGAGAAAAGGTTGACCCCGAACATCATCTGCACCGAAGACATCTTATAGGCAAACAGGGCATCCTGCCAGTTTGAGGTGAAGCTGTCAAAGGCAATGTAGCCTGCCAGCAGGATGAGGCCTGACAGCGTAGTGGCCGGGGAGCTGCGGGGCTCGGGGCCACTGGACAGCAGAAACATGCTGACCCCGATGGAGATGAGGCCAGCTGTCAGGTATTCCCAGTGTTCATAGCTGCGCCGAGACACCAGCTTGCCCATCAGCATGACGGGGATCACCTTCGAAGCCTTGGCCAGCACCTGGGTGGGGAAGCTGACGAACTTGAGAGCTTCGTATTGACACCAGCTGCTAAGCACATTTGACAGGCTGGCAAAAGAGTACCGGTACATGGGGGCCCCATGGCGAGGCTGCTTGCAGAGGATGCAATAGACGCCGGCAACGATCAGTGCCAGCACTCGGTTCATGAGCACCAGGAACTGTGAGTCTGTGAAGCGCTCACCTGGTGACGTGGCAGTAGCGCCATAGCTGCGGGTCATCACTCTTTCCTGCAGCACCCCCCAAGTCAGATAAGACACCTGGGTGGGGAAGGACCAGGACAGGGGAGAAGATAAGCAAGAGAAGAGAAAGGGGGGCAAAAAAAGCATCTTGACAACCTCCCTCTTCCTCACATGCCTAAATGATTTAAAGGACAGCATACATATTTTGGTCCTCTGCAGTAACTAGAAGTTTCCTCTTCCCTCCCAAGCCTCCATACACCTTGGAGAGAATCAGATGTGTGTGAAACACACCAACAAATGGTTTAAGACTGTTCAGGCCCTGTGTGTCCCACACAATGGTATGTCAAAGCTGACTCCATCCCAGGTACCTTCCTATCCGCAGTCAATTCAGGGAGTAAAAAGATAGGACACCTGTTACTTCAGCATGTGTAGACCTAGCAGTGCCCACTCCAAAGTGCCAAGAGCTCAGCATCTTAGCTCCTTCTTACATGGAGTGGGAGAAAGCTGAATGGGTTCCCCAAGCTTCAATCGGTGGGTTAACAGTATATGAGACACATCATTGCAGGGGGAAGTGTGGTCAGAGCACAGAAGACACCACAGAGAAGAGGGTAAGGGGAAAGAAGGAAAGAAAGAAGACAGCATGTCCTCCAAACGCTTCTAAGAACACAATGGTACAGTGTGCCCCTGGAAAGAGGGGGGCCATGTAACAGTAGCCAGGAAACTGTTGGGACTGGTTGGGTGAAAACTTTGGTTGCATGCAGTCCCTGTCCACCAGGACCCAACCCAGGAAGAGAAGCAGAGCTCGCCTGCCTACCTACCTGAAGCCCTGCAGCACAGAAGAGCAGCTTCAGGGCTTGCCAAGTGGGAGTGGTCTCAGCCGGCTCTGGCCGGGAAGCCAGAGGAACCTCGTCGGAGGCCTTGGGCTCATTGCCAAACACACAAGTTTTCACCAGGGGGAAGCAGAGACCCCTGCCTAAAAAAGGCACACAGGTCAAGAGCTCATCTTCTCCCCAGCACCTCATCTTCCCCAGAGCAGCCAGCTACCCTGCTGTCGGGCCTGCAGGTTTCCCTCCCTCCCCTTCCAAGTCACATCCCTATTTGGACTGCCGGTCAGCATTCATTAACCCACCCTTTCTGCACACACCTGTCTCCAGGTAGTTCTTCCGCCTGAAGTACTGCACCATCAGGTAGCCGGGTACCATAAAGCTGGCATAGCCAGCAGCATTCACCAAAAAACGGAAGAACCATAGCTGCGTCCATGACTCTGGAGGGGCTTCGGGGGTCTCCCCACCTGCCCCCAGGGAGGGGAGCGCAGCCAGCACCACTACTGCCCACCACCTGCGGGGGACAGCGGACGTAAGGATTAGGGTGCAGTTCTTCATCCACTCGGCCCTCCAGAGGGGACTACGCTGGAAAAGGGCCCGGAGTCTCCCCGCCCCCCTCAGCTGCAGCCCAGCCGGGACAAAGAG
Source organism: Spilogale gracilis (assembly GCA_004023965.1). Classification (NCBI taxonomy): domain Eukaryota; kingdom Metazoa; phylum Chordata; class Mammalia; order Carnivora; family Mephitidae; genus Spilogale; species Spilogale gracilis. Next base: position 23,362 of record PITA01014038.1, read on the forward strand.
CCTCTCTCTCCCCGGGTAGGGGGCGGCGGCGCGAGCCAGGCAGGGCTCTCTCCCTCCCCGGGGGCGGACCCGCCCCTATGACCACACAGGTTCCTTCTGTTCCCTCCAGCGCTCGCTGGCCGCTCCGGCCACAGGCGGCGCCCCCTCCTCCACCCCGCCTTCCAGGATCCGGGAGCACCAGGGCTTCCAACTCCTCCTCCCGACACTCCCGGACCCTCGCCAGGAGCACGAGTCCACGACGCGCCCCTCTCTCCCTGCCAGCTCCGGGCCCCGCAGGCGGACCGACCCGCAGCTGGGACCCCACCCGGCCCCTCGGTGCCCAGGAGCGGCAGTCACGTGGCCCGGGGGCTCGGTCACGTGGGCCTGCCGCTCCCCTAGCCCCCCACCTGGCGTCCATGGTCCGGGCCGCGTGGGGCGGAGGGGGGGCCGGGGAATGCGGTCCCCGGGCCGCGCGCTCCCTCCGCTTCCGCTGCCACCTCCAGCAGCGGCCAGTGAGCGAGCGGCTAGCGGAAGTACCCCACTCTTCCCGCCTCCTTCCCGCGGCCGCCCCTCCGCCCCCAGCCGCTACCACGCACCGCCCCGGGCCGCCGGCGGGCCACAGCGCCCCCGCGTGGCCCGGAGGGAGACGCGGCTCAGGAGCCGAGCGGCGCCGGGCGGGGCGGGGAGTCTCCAGGCCGTGAACCCCCACCTCACAACCAACCCGGGAGGTAGTGGTGTCCTCTGCCATCTTGGGACGGGGACGCTGAGGTTTCTGCCCCAAGGACTTCCTCTGACGTACCCCTTTCCCGTTTTCTAATAGATCTTTCTTTCCTTTTCCCGCTGGGCTGCACTTCTGTTCCCCAACAACCCATGACCTTCGAGACTCTGCATGAACTGGCCTTTCCACCTCGCCCACTCATCCACCCTCTGCGGAGTCCCATTGGCCAGGTCCTGGAATCCACCAAAGGCCTTCCCTTGAATGCTCTCCCCACATCCCTTCCTCATCCTTCTGTCCAGGCTGAGGTGACAGGCAGCAGAGACCTGCCCTGACTACCCACAGTAAGGCCCCCCACCAACCCGTGTTCTCCTCACTTTATTTTACCTTCACAGAATCCACTGCAACTTGTAATTACATATTTATTTGGATGTTTATGATTTTAATGGCTGCCTCATTCACTAGACTGTAAGATGCAAGTGGCCAGAGATTGTGTTGGTATATTCCCCCATCCCATATTGCCCACTTTCACCTAACAGGGACTTCAAATGTGTGGAACGAAAGGAAAAACATAGAAAGTCATAGCTCCCTTGTGTTACCCTCCATAGGCTGACCCTTCTCTCCAGGTTCCTCTAGGGCAGTGATGAGCACACACACACATACCCCCCCAAGGGTGGGGGAGAGCCTTCTCATTTCACCTCTTTATCCCTCTTTTTCCACAGTAAGGGCAAGTGTTTGTGATGGAGAGAGAGGGCTGAGGACTGTTAGCTCCCCACCCCCACCCCCACACACCTAGCAAGGTCCTACCCTGCTCAGGTGGCAATTTCCTTCTGTTTGTCTCTACCATAAAGTCACAAGGCAGGCCTATCTAAAAATCCCCAATGCACACAGACATGCATGTGAGCAAAACAACTCGGGGGGGGGGGATCTTTTTAAAGGTCTCTGCTGTTTTAGTGTCATGTTATTGAAACTTCCCCTTCCCCAAAGGCTCAGTTCAGGGCCTTCTGTGTGAATTCTTTGAACAACAGTGTTTAAGAGTCTTCAACAGCAGTGAGATGGAACCCCTTAGGGTCCCGCTGGCTGATTTCAGTTTCTCTCCTCACTCCAGAAGAGTCCATGTTTTCCTACTGGTTGGCAGTTTCAGGCTGACCCAACGTGGGTAGAAACAAAAGCCCCTGCCATCTTCTAGAACCAAACAGGCTTCCCCCAGGATACCCAGGGTTTTGAGAGTCTTCAAGAATCTCCATCCACCTAGGAAGGTCTTCCTTCCAGACTGGCCTTCTCTCACTTGTGATCCCTCCTCTCAGCTCAGGACTGTGCTGGCCCCAGGCTGTGGCCTCAGCAGTCCCTAGGACACCAGGAGGGCACACTGTCTGGGCCCAAACTGCAGCAGCTAAAGCTCCAGCTTCCAGATGGGAAGAGATGGAGTCTCCGGGGCCCCAGACTCTGCCCCGGCTTCAGTCGGCACACAGCAGTGGCTTCCCAGAGATCTTCAGGTCATCAAAGGGCAGAAGAGCAAAGGGCTGAGAAAGAGAATGGAGAGAAGCAAGATCAGGGCCCGCGGGCAAAAGGCAGGAGTGGAGGAAGGGAGCTGGGGAGACACACTGGGCCTTTTCCTCACCACCAGATGACAGATGAAGGACATCCAGGGACAGCTTCCTAGGAATCCCCCCAATAGAGGCCCCTCTGGGCGAGGCAGAGCCCTGAAGCCTTAGGCAAGACCTCACTCTCAGGTAATGTCCGAATATCAGAGCTACCAAGGACCCTAGAGGTGATCCAGTCCATGGGTCTGGGGTTTATTTTAAGTAAGCTCTAGGCCCAACATGAGGCTTGAACTCATGACCCTGAGATCAAGAGTCACACACTCTACTGACTGAGCCTGCTGGGTGCCCCAATGTTTTTTACACTGAACATTTTACAATGGGAAAGATCATGCAGGAAATCCAGGTTCCATCTCTCTTGAAAAATTCCAAGACCTGAAAGTACTGGGCCCACATTCCTCCTCTGTGACTATCTGCCAAAGCCAAGTAGGGAGACCCTTGGGCAGAGCCTCTGATCTCCCACAGGCTTCCCCACCCTGTCTTATAGCTAGCCTGCCCTACTGATCCACTGTAACTGCAGGGCTCCTGCTAGAGTTTGAGCTAATAGGAGCTTCCCTGGTCTTGAGCAACTAAGAAGACAGGCAGAGGGGGAGGCCGAGGCTCGCTCCAGGTGCCACAGATGGTGAGTGGCAGAGCCGCGGGTGCGGATTTCACCCCGGAATACTCGGCCCTCCAGCCTCTGCTAGGGCGCCTGCCTCTGCTATGGCTGTAGGAGGTCCGGGGGAGCAGAACCCAGCCTGGGACCCTTACATCCTCAGCCAGGTCCTGGGGAGTCTCATCTTCCACGTTCCGCAGCAGGGAGTCGGCACCAGCCTCGCACAGAGCAGATGAGATGCTGCTGAGGCCCCGGCCCGCCGCGAGGTGCAGGGGGGTGCAGCCATTGAGCATGCGGGCATCCACCCGGGCACCAGCCTGGAGCAGGAACTGCACCAATCCCCGCTCCTGGGTCTCCACAGCCAGATGGAGTGCGGTCTTCCCACTCGTGCCTTCCTGCAGGGGAACAAGGATATCAGCCAAGAGGCCTTGAGAGGACTCCTGCTGGGCCCTAGCACCCCCGATAAGAAGTGCCACCCCTTCCGACAGCCAGGGGCCCCCCAGGGTCAGATCTGGTGGTGGGGCAGGCCAGGCTGGGTCCTGACCGGCGGGCCCCCTCACCTGTGTGTCGATGTCAGCTCCGTTCTGAAGGAGCAGTTCCATGAGGGGCTGGTTCCTCTGCAGGGTGGCGATGTGGAGACAGGCCAGACCTGGGATAGGGTGAGGGGGGCTGTCGCTCATTGGCACCCACCAACTCTCCTCTGCCGTCGGGGACCTCCCTGCCCCTCAGCCCCAAGGGACTTACTGCCCACTCAGTGCCTCTGAGCTGTTAAAACACCAACCCGAAAAACCCCCTCAAAAGTCTGAGGGGAAAGGAACTCAAAGTTTCCACCTTTTCAGAGTCATGTTATTGAAACTTTCATGCTTCAGGGGTTAGGTGGCTGAGTGAGTGACACCCCAGATACACGCGCACCTCCCCCATTCTCTCCTCCCCCACCTCTCTCAAACTCTGCCTTCAAGCCCTGTCCCCAAACCACCTTCTTCATAGCTCTCCAGGATCCCCAGGCCCCAGCTCCTCCCCAGGGGCCACCTGCCGCCCTGTGCTTCCCTAGCCTATCTGCTGACTCCTCTCTAGCGTGGACCGCCCCCCTCCAGAACTAGATTCAGAGTGACATCCCTCACCTCCTTCAATTCAAACGTCCCTGCTCCTGAGGGTTTCCCTGGTTATCCTACCTACCCCCATCCCTTCAATTCTCCTTCTCACTCTGCTGTAATTGTGCCCCAGGACTTCCTGCTTGCTAACCTGCTAGAGGGCACCCTGCTTAGACTTACTGCTGGCCTCCATCACTCTCTTTTGTTCACAGATGCAAGTCCAGCTCCCAGAATAAAGGCTGGCACATAGAAGGCCCTCAGGACATTTTTGTTACATGAATTTTTTTTTCTTAAAGATTTTTAATTTTTATTTATTTGACAGAAAGAGAGAGAGAGAGAGCACAAGTAGGCAGAACAGCAGGCAGTGGGAAAGGGAGAAGCAGGCTCTCCGCAGAGCAGGGAGCCCAATGCAATGCATGGCTCCATCCCAGGACCTTGGGTTCACGACCTGAGCCACCCAAGAACCCCTTTGTTATGTGAATTAATGAGTTCATCTCATCTCCATTAAACTAAATAGCTTGAGGGCAAGGATGAGCCAGCCAGCGCACCCTCTCTTTTTTTTTTACTTTTTTTTTTTTTAAGATTTTATTTATTTATTTGACACACAGAGAGAGAGAGACCATAGGTAGGCAAAGAGGCAGGCAGAGGGAGGCCGCCCATACCTTGCCAGTTTTGCAGCTGGAGGTCCATGGAGTGGGGTGGTCCTCGGCCTGGCTCTGGCCGCCCCTCCAGCAGGCAGCGGGCACAGGCCAGGTGCTGGCGCCGGCAGGCCACATGCAGGGCCGTGTCACCGTGTCGATCCTGTAGCACCCGACTGGCCCCCTTCAGCACCAAAGCCCGCACTGCACCGGGCTGGTCCAGATGTACAGCTAGATGGAGCGCTGTCTGGAGGCACAAAGGGGCCCAGGGCTACTGGAGCAGGCGCCTCCCTCTGGCAACATGCTAGGGTGGCCCAGAATTACCAGCTGCCAGCAGTTAAGGGCAGCTTAGAAAGGCCATGGCCCTGGTCTTCCAAGGAAATGCTGCCAAACCCTTCCCTCTGTCACTGCCCACCCAGCTCTTGGGACCCCGAGTTCTGGAGGCAGGGTGAGGGAAATGGGCCCCGGCTCTTCTTGCAGGTCCCTTTAGCCCCTGGAGAAAGGACAGATGGGGGTGTGGTCTACTCCTCCCCCATGGGGAGACCTCTGTTATCCCCAGGGGCCAGGGGACAAGGAAAGGTTGGAGGGAGGAAAGACAGGAGATACGAGGCAGCCCCCACCTGGCACATACTCCTCTTTTAAGACCCCATGCAGAGGCCACTTCCCATGTGAAGCCTTCCCGGACTGCTCCCCATGGACACTGGATTCCACGGTAGCTGGTGTGTATCTCTATCACAATTCTTGTCACCATGCTATGCAGGTGGGTGCTGACATGAGTCCCCTAGCCCAGGCTCGAGCACCTCGTGGCTTTCTCATGTCTGTATCATCAGCTTCTATCCCACTGTCTGGCATTCAGTCTCTGGAGTGTGCACCCTGATGCGGTGGCAGCTAGGAAAGGGGCAGCTGTGGGTATCCAGACACAGCTCACCCTCTCCCCCCACCCACCTGGTAAAGGTTGTTCTGAATGTCCAGGACCTCCTGAGGCAGCAAAGCCAGGCAACAGAGCAGCACAGTTGGGGCCTCGTGAATCACCGCCAGGTGGACCAGCCTGGGAGGGGGAGGCAGCAGGAACAGGGTTTAGTGTCAGGGCTCGGGCCCTAGATAGTGAGCCAGGGTCCTGGGGTCCTGGGGTTAGAAGGAAGAACACATCAATCTCTAAGAAGCCACTCACAGGATAGGTGGAGGAAGTGAGAGTTTGGGCCAGGAAGTGAGGGTTGGCGTGAGAGCCAGGATCCCGTGGCTGGGATCTCCAAGTTCCCACCTCTGGCCTTCAGGAGGGCCTTGGCTGAGTGGGAGCATGGGCAGGGTGCTGATGGGACAAGGTCCTTCCTGTTCGGCCTGCCCACACCCCACTCCCCTCTGGCCCCAGGGTCCTGTCAGGCCAGCTGCAGCTCGAAACCAAACCGAAAGCTGCCGAAGTAGCATAGACGTGGTTTCCGGGGCTGAGTTCCCCACCTCCGCCAACCCCAACAGGGAGGACTGAGAAGGCAGGAGTGGGGTAACCCCCTACTCCCAGCGACTCAATGTTCTACATTCCAAGGGAGAGAAAACAGAAGCTCTGGGAAGAGGAGCCCGGAGCCAGCGAGGCATCGGGTCCTGCTGCCCTTCACAGGCGAATCAAGAGGGTCAGTCTTCAGACAGCATGGACTGGGTAGGGCATGACCAGAGGCCCCCCACTCTGCATACACTTCCAAGGGGAGGTCTGTGTGGTGCAGAACATGTGTGTGTGTTGGGGGCCAGAGAGCCTTGGCCTCTTGCTAAGGTGGGAGGGGGCCGCTTGGAGGGGAAGTTCCAGTCCCGGGGTTTCCCCACATCAGGTGGGGAAAACGAAAGCCAGAGCTGGAGGGTCTAGGCCAGACCTAGCCAGATGCCTTGGGGCATTAACTGCCCTGAGGGGTGGTTTGGGTACAAGCGCCTCTGGGCTGGGGAGGGGGCTGCTCAAGCCAGAGGGAGGCAGGCATGGTGGCAGGCAGCAGGAGAGGCCCAGGAGAGAGTGACGGAGGGAGGGCGGGAGGAACCACGCTGGAAATCCCCTAGGCCAGGGCCTGTTCTCTAGGTCACATTCCTGCAGCCACCTCCCTCTCTCCCTGTCTCCCCTCCTCCCACTTCCTCTTCCCACTTCCACAAGTCCTGCAGGCCAGACACCTCTGAAGGAAGAGAGTACCCCCTCCTCCCTAGGGACCTCCTGGGGAGTCTTGACACCTCTTCTCCACCCCGCCCCCCCACTCCACAGTCTAGACACCACACCTGTCTCTAACTAGGTAAAGGCTGCAGCCAAGTGGCTAACAAAGGACAGCAGTGTCAGAAGTCTTCAACCCCTAGGTCAAAGGTCAGTCATAGGTATTCCACGTGGAGCTCCCCAAATCTTGGTTCTGGGCCTGAGGGCTGGTGATCTGGGCAGGTTACAAAGAGTCCTGGGGTCATTCCTCTCCCACCCACCGGGTCCAGAGGCCATTTTTGTCAAAGGCCACCCAGAATTAGGACCCTCCCATCTCTAAAAAGCAAGTCAGGACAGACACCTCCGGCCTCCTCTATCCTCCTGACCCCCATTCAATTCCAGCATCCCTGAACTGGGACCCTGGCCCACTCCACTCTGTTCCCCCCCCCCCCAAATCCCAGCCACCCCTCCACCTGACAGTGTTTCTTCTTCCTAAGGGGAAAATCTTCAACTGGCCAGTCCCTCCCACACAAAGTGCTTCTTATTTCAACTGCCTGCCCCCCTGACCCAGTCCCCACCAAACTTCACCTGGACCTGGGATAGAAAGGGTAAAGTAAAGGGATCAGACAGGACAGTGGAGGGTACTTGGGGGGCTCAGGAGGTGGAGGGTGTCGGTAAAGCTGACTCCAGCCCTCACTTCCCCTTCTGCAGCAGAGAAGGAAGTGAGCTGGACAGCCAGCCGCCTGTCTGTCTGCTGGGGCAGGAGTGCTCCAGCCTGGCTCAGCCCCTCTTCCTCAGAGCTAGCCTCAGCTCTGCACCCTGGTGCCTACCCCCTACCCCCATCCTTCCCTTCCTGACCCCCCACTGACAACCTGTAACTGGCACCTTTTGTTCCTTGAGACAGGGTACTCTGAGGTCAGGGGCTGGGAATCCCAGATATTGAGCAAACAAGGATGCTCTCTCCCTCAGCAAGGGGGGGAAAAAAACCTTGACTGGTCAGGGGAATTTTCCCTTCCAAGCGGTGGGTTACTGGTCGCTTTCCAAGCTGCTAGCTGGGGTTCCAGGTATCTGATAAGGGCTCTGTCAGCTCTGCCCACCTCCCAAAGGAAGGGCAGAGAGAGGGTGCCAAGAGCCTCTGGTTCCGGTGTGGCCAGAGCTCAAAAGTGGGCTGAGAGTGAAGTCTGGAGTTTGGAAGAGAGAGTGGAGACTGCCCCGTCCAGCGCGGGTGTCTTATGGGATCCTCACAGACTGGGTTCCTGGCCTGCTGAAGATCCTGGCAGGCCAGGAATTAGCATCGACTGGAAGGGGTCCCTGTCTCAGGCTAGACCCATACTCACGTGTCTCCATCTTCAGAGATGTAAGTGAGTGCTTCCAGCTGCTGAGGGCTCAGCGACCCCGCGGCGGGAACCGGTGAGCGTGGGGATGGGTTCTCGGTCTCCGTGCCCCCCAACAAGGGCAGGGACTCGGTAAGCGATGAGGAACCATAGGTGGAGTCAGCTCGCTCCCCGTCTGTGTCTTCCTTCTCCTGTGGCTCCTGGGCTGTTCCCGGAGGATGAGTCCAGGGCTGGGGGCCGCCGCCATCCGAGGGCCCAGAGGCTGGGGCCGGAGTGGGCTCGGGCAGGGAGCGCAGAGAGCGCAGAGACTCGATGCCGGAGTCATACTGGCTCTCATCTGTGTCGTCCGGCCCCTTCCGCGCCTCCGACATGCCAGCGGTGCCGGCCCTCAGGGGCCAGGTCCGAGCAGGATCCGGCTCCGGGCTCCGCCGCGCCGCCTTTCCGGGTTGCAGGTCTGCCTTGCAGAGCTGGCGCCTGGCCAGGAGTGGCCTCCTTCCCGGGCTGCGGGAGCCCGAGGGGTCGGCGAGAAGCGCGGACGAGGATCGGAGCGCCGGAGGCGTCCACAGCAGCGGCTATTCCGCGCAGCTGGACTGCCCAGTGGAACTCGCTCTCTCGCCCCGCCCCTCAGGTCCCACCCCTGACAGGCGCTTCCGGACCGAGGCCCCGCCCTCCGGAATCCCCCTTACCCCGCCCTCTGCGTTGGCTTCGACTCAGGGGTTACCCGGTCCTGAGTCATTCGTGCGTTAATTCACTCATCCATCCATCCATCCATCCATCCATCCATCCATCCATCCATCCATCCATTCATATTTTCCCTTTCCTTCTTTTCATTAATGTCATGCATCTTCTTTCCTTCCTCCTTTCTTCCATTTCATTTTTTTCCATCCATTCATTCATTTGCTTCTATTTTTTTTTTAAGATTTTTATTTATTTCTGTGACACAGAGAGAACATGCACAAGCAGGGGAGGGGGAGAGGGAGAACCAGGCTTCCCACCCAGCAGGGAGCCCACCTCTGGGGGCTTGATTCCAGGACCCCAGGATCATGGCCTCAGCTGCAGGCAGCCACTTAATCACCCAGGTGCCCCTTTTCATTTGCTTTTAAAGGATTATTTCTTAATCATCTGCACAGGCTAGGCATCTTCCAAGGAGAGCACTGCTTCCTATCTCCTACATATTTCTCTCAATTTCTGTGGTTTCCTCATCTATCAGTGCCCAGGACTTTGGGAAGGGGAAAAAGAGGGGATACTTATTGTCTTTAAAGGAGCAGTTCTGCCTTTGGATCCTGGATAGAGGGTCTCCTGAGTCAACTTTCTAGATCATAGAGAATTGGGCACAAGGACTTTTTTTTTGGTTTTGGTTTTTTGAAAGTAGGTTTTTCTCAGGCAAGCTGTTGTCTTAAAAAAATGCAGAGTGGTCATGTTTCTTATTGTCTAAAAAGCAGAGTGGTCATTCTTCAGAGGGATGAAACACTGGCTCTGGGCGTTTACAACATCTGGTTACCCCTAGTGGTCAGGGAAGTTGAGTTCCTCATGGTGGGGCCAGAATGGGGAGGCCCCAGACATGCTGGGCCATGCTCTGCTAAGGTCCCCACCACAGCCAAAACTCCAAAGCCAGCACATCTTCCCTCCTTCCCTGTTCCCCCTTGGGCCCAGGGAGGTTGTAGGCAAACTCCACCCACATGGTGAGCCCCAACCCATGCCCCATGATTCATCCCCTACCACAAGTGCCATCAACCCAGGGGCAGCAATGACCTTAGACGATCATCCCCAAGGGAGCATTTCTCTTTTCCATCTCTGGCCTTGGGGAAAGGAAGCTGGAGTGAATGTAGATAGCTACAAACCAGCTTTCCTACTGCCCTCCATGTAACCTCATTTTATTCATCCATCTATTCCTCTGTTTGACAAACATGTATGGGTCTTTTTCTATATGCCTGACATTGGTCTTTCTGCTGGAAGCAAAACCGAGTATCATAGTAACAGTAATAACCAACAACCACTAACCCCACTCCCACTCCAAACTGTCCCATGGTCTCAGCCTTCAAAAATCTCCCTGGCAATTATAATACAGAGTGCTTGCGCTAAGACAGGAGTGAGAATGGAGTGTCCTAGGGGCACACAGCAGGGTCAAATACCCAGTGGAATGCGGGTAAGGGAAGAGGGTTGGGGAGAAGAGAGGTACCTGGTCTGTGTACTTGGAGGGGTGAGTCAAGAGAGAAGAGTGGTGAGCAGATGGGAGAAGATGGCCCACTGTTTCTCATCCCTGTGGAGAACCAGAGTGGAGAGGATGTGTTGAGCATGAGGCAGTGAGAAGCCATGAGGGGAAAGCCCAAGGAAATTGAGGCATCTCCTTCCCTTGAGGTTAGTGTGATTTCAGATGTTTTCAACTTCCTCCCCTGACATGTTTCTCTCTCGTCCTCAAAGGCTAGAGCAAAAATACAGCCAGGAACTCCAGACCCAGACTACGTGGGCTCATATCAGGCTTATCACATCCCTGTCTTAAAATTGGGAAGCGGAAATCCAGAGAGGCGAGCTGAACTGCCCAAGATCCAACAGTTAGGAAGGACGGGGCCAGGTTCCCCTGTCCCTAATCCAAAAGTTTGAAAGACATTTTCACTGAAACTTTGTTTCCTTTATAAAGGTCTAAGGAGTTGGGACATCTGAACCCACCACAAAGACACAAGAATGCAGGAGTATGCAGTGAACACCCCTTTCCTTCAGAGAGAGGCTGAATTTAAGTTAAAACCTATCTCGATTCAGCCCGGAATCTCGCTTGGAACCATAACAGGTGTGTAGCAGGTCCTTTTCTGGCCACATGAGGTCAGCATTGAGTCACTCACTGCTTCCAGCACCTTGTCCGCACTCTGAGAGGAAGCCCTTCAGGGGACACTTCAGAATGGGGAGAGGGACCATGCAATGCCATTTGGAAAGATGACTTGGGGACTCGGACTTGGGTCTCAGCATGGTCAGGGCCCTGACTTTGCTTCCTCTGCCCCTCCAGTCCTCTTCTCTATTTTTTGCTCATCCCCTTTGGTGCCCCCACTCCTAGCTTCCACCCACCCAGCCAGGCTCCTATTCGGGAAGCAGGCCCGGTTGCCATGGTGACCAACTGGTCAGCTGGCTCCTTCCTCGCCCCCTCCCTTCACCCCTTTCCCCTGAGCTTCCAAGGAAGGGTAATGTGTATGAAGGAGAAGGGGGGGGGGCTGTCAGGGGTCCTTTATCTCTTGGGATCTCTGGGGTTGACCAAAAGGAGTTGGGTCAGCTCTCCTCCAACCCCACCCTGAGGTGGAGACAGGAAGGCAGTAGGGGTGGGGAACAGGAGCAAGATTACAACAACTAAATGGGGAGGGGAGTGTGAGCCTCCTATCGGTTAGGAAAGGGCAAGGCTGGGGACTCCACTTTGTCTGCAGTGAGGACTGAACTAGGTGGAAAAGGTTGAGACCGGAAGAGGGGCTGGAGTTACATGTGAGGCAAGGTTTCCCACAAAATGTGGATGGGAGACACTGGAGTGAGGCCCCCGCATGACATTTTTCCTCTGCCATGAGAAATGAGGGAGAGGTCAGCTTCTTCAGGACCACACCCTTTCTCTGTTCGGGTCTGGAGGATGGAATGACCAACCCGTGGAGGATCCTTGGACTGGATAGTTCTGGAGCAGGAGGCAGCCAGCCAGCCAGCTGCCTTCGCTTTGCCTGGAAAGAAGAGAATAGGAAAATGGAGACAGGACCAGGAGTGGGGGTGTGCTGGGGGTGGGGTGGAAGAGAGGTAGGGGCTCTTCTGCCTCAGGTGGGCATCCCAGCAGATCAGTGTGCTTGTCCCCTGTCCCATAGACTGAGTTATCCAAAACTTTGCCTTAAGCTAACTTCCTACCCACAAATATCCCCATGGCCTTTGGAATGGGAAAGGTCTGCATTCTAGGACTAGCTCTGAGTGTACTGGCAGTTGACCTTGAGTAATCACTCACATTCCCTATACCTTGGTTCCTTGTGGGTAAATGGGGGACCAATTACTATACATCAAAGACTCTAATGTGGCACAGGGCATGCAGTAGGATTCCACAGTGTGCACACATGGACTGAATATGCATAACTTTAATACTATTTTATCACAATGATTGGTTCCCCTCCCCATTAGACTTTATGCTCTTTGAGGGTAGAATATTGTATGTTTCACTTCTGAACAGTGTACATAGTAGATACCTAATGCCCGCTTATTGAATGGATGCATCCAGGAATGAATGAATGCATGTCAGTTTTCTTTCTGCATAACCCAGGCAATACAGAGAAAAAGCAGTGTGGGTAGATGGCAGGAAGGGGTAGGCCACTTGCAGTCACTCAGCCTGGCCTGGGGTCTATGATATTGCTTCCTGCACCCACAGAAAAAAGGCAGAGCCTTAGAGATTGTCCAGGCAACTTCTTCAGTGCACAGATGAGGAAACTAAGGCTTAGAGAGGGAAAGGCACTTGCCCAAGGTCACACAACCCCTTAATGGCAGAGCCAGGATTAAGGATTGGAATTTAGGTTTCCTGTTCTCCAGCCTAGGGCAACGCACACACTGCATTTCTTCTTTGGGGCTCTTCCTCCAGGGAAGGAAAATGGCTCCGTGAAGCCTGGTTCAGACGCCCTCCCCTCTGTCCTCTGTTAGTCCTTTCTCACATCTAGCTCCAATCCTTTCCCTTCCATCCAGATTCCATCTCTGTTCACTTGAATGTGGCCTCTGAAGGCTGGCTCCCGCCTTAACCCGTTACCACCCAACTGGGAATAAGGATCTTCCCTAGGGTTCCAAGGCTCAATTTTCTTTCCCCACCCTTGGCCCCGGGAACTTGAGGGAACCAACGATGGGGAAGGATATTGGCTGAACCGCGATGCCCCCTCCACAGAGAAGGGACGGAAGGAGCTGCGGCACAGATCTTCCCAGGATGGGGGGGAGTGCGGTGAACAAGGCTGGGAGTGGGGAAAGGGTGCAGGGAGCCCCTGTTGCTTCTCCTCTTTGGGGGGTGGCTATTAGGTAGGCTTGGAGAAGGCGGAGTTTGGGGGGCCGGGGGCGGGGCTCCTGAGCTGAGAGGAAGAGGGGGGGCGCGCTGGCTCCAGCTCCGCTCAGACAAAAGGCGGCGGCGGGAGCGGGCGGGAGGCGGAGCGGCGCCGCGAGGGCCTCAAGGTGACACCCGCCCCCGGCCCCGGCCCCCCCGGCCCGGCCCCCCAGCCCGCCTCCCCACCCCCAGCCCCTAGCCCCTTACCCCCGGTGCCCTTTCTAGGCCCCCTCCCCCCGGCGGGGGGTGGGGAGCAGCGAGGGCCCCGCCCCCTCCCACCCCCTCCCCAGGGCCTGCGCAGGATGCCCTCGGCCCCCGGCAGCCCCCCGGGAAGCCCTGAGCTCGACGCACCCCCTCTACGCCATGTCCCCCCCTGGGTCGGCCGCGGGAGAGAGCGCCGGCGGCGCCGGCGGCGGTGGCGGCCCCGGGGTCCCGGAGGAGCCCACGGCGGCGGCGGCGGCAGCGGACGAGGGCTCCGCCCGAGAAGAGGTGAGAACAGGCGGCGCCCCTTCCCCAGGCGCGGGCACAGCCTGGTCCCCCCCAGCCCCCGCAGCGCGCGGCCCCCGCCAGTTCCGCCGCAGCGCGGCCGGCGCCCCGCACCCCGAGTCGGCGGCCGCAGCCGCAGTCCCGCGCCGATGCCCCCACCGGCGGCCGGAGTTGTCCACGGTGGCGAGGAAGGGGCTGTGCTGGGGGCGGGGCTCGGGGGTCCTGGGCAGGGGGAGGGGCCTGGGGGCGGAGCCTCGCGGACCCCGGACGGATGGGGTGGGGACGGTGGCAGTGGCTGGAATCCTGTTTCTCGGAGGGGATGCTATCTTGAAGGCCAGGAAGGGCGACTTGAAGGGGCCACAGAGGCAGGAGAGTACCATGGGGAAATGGTGGTGGTACCTGAGCTGTGCTCCTAAGAAGGTCAAATGTGTACAGAAGCGATTCCCCCTGGGGTCACTGGGGCTGTGTGAGTGCATCTCTCTCTCCCAATGTCCAGGCAGTTCCCCCACTCCCAGGGGAGCCCTGAGCGCAGGAATCCTTCAGAGTGTTGGAAATAAGCGTATTCCTAGCCGGGGGCCCTTCCCCTCAGTCCCCTGAACCTGGAAACAAAGAGACTGAGGAAGGTACCAGTAGCACTGCTCCCCCTCCCCTGCCCCATAGCCTATGCACACTAGTACATACACAATGCACTAGGGCAGAAGCACATGGGCAGGGACGGACCTGCAGGTAGAGATCCTTTCAGATGTGCTCTCAGTGGGACACGTGCACACTCAGGCAGGCACATGAAGGCGCATGTCTGCACACCCCCAAGGACAAGGCTCCCTGAAAGGTACATATACCCTAATTTTGTTTGTATGTGCTATGTGCTACTGCCTAGCCCACCACGATCTTTCCTCTCATTTCACACCAGGCCCAGGGCCCGCTGCCTGTGACTGTGCCCTTCCTTTTTACCCTTTTCTCCCTTCCAGTGGCTAGCCTCCAGGTCACGCCTAGGGAACTAGAGGAAATCAGGATCTCAGCAGGAGAGTGTGTGTTTTGGGGGGTTGGGGACTCCTAAAGCAAGACAGCAGGGAGGAAGAGTGGGAAAGCACAGCCCACCACCAGAAATCCAAGTCAGTTCTCATCTATTAAGTGGCTGGTGGGTGCCAGCATCCTGGTGGGCACCCAGGATGCAGAGAATGAGACCCTGCCCTCAGGAGCACCCAGTTTAGATGTATAAACAACTCGCTGGGGTGGCTGTGGGACAGAATGGGCCAAGTGCTTTAATAGGCCCCTAGAGAGCCTCAGAAATCATTGTGACAAATGACTGGACTGCAGACATCTTCCTCCTTACCCCCATAACCCTGTCACACATCCCCGTTCTCAAGCACTTGCCTCTGTCCTTCTGGGTATCTGGACTGCCTTCTACTCAGAGATGCCAGCCCTCTCCCTCTTATCTTAGAATGATGTTAAGGTCCTGGAAGAAGACTTACAGGGAGCCTTGGGGTCAGAATGTGGGGAGAGTCAGAGTTTGATGTTTCCTAGGCAACTCCTTCCACCCCTCCAAAAGAGGTATGAGACTGTCTGTAAGGGACAGGGAGGTGGATGGGTCAAAGAGGACTGGCTCCTCCAGAACCCAGGACTCAAAGAACCTAGAAGATGTGAGGGCCCCACCTGTTAAGTGGGAAGGTGTCAGTGGGTCCCTCCCTGCTTTCCTGGAACACCTGGAAGGAGTCCTCGCTGGGGACCTGCCTTCGCTGATGCCTATCTGTCCTCCCTTGTCTTCCCCACCCACACCTCCTGTTTCATGGCCATCTTTATATCTGTCTTTCGACTCTTGTTTCTCTGGGTGCCATCCTATCCATCTGTGTCTTCTCTGCCACCCGGGCCTCCTCCCTCCATCTCTGGCTCTGATCCCTCTCTGCCTTTTGGGGTGTCTGTCTCTCTCTGCACTTTCCTGTATTGGCATTCTGTTATCTTTTCTTGTCCCCGTGCCTCACTCTGGGTCATTTCTTCATTTATCTTTGGTCCTCACCTCCCATCTTGGTCTTACCTTTTCTCTCCACATCCCTGTCTGCCTGTCATCTCTGATGCTGGCTTCCACCCCTCCATCCATCTCTGCGCCCGGTCCTGCCACTCTATCTCACTCCCCATTCATCTTGGACCTTCCCCTGCCCATCTGAGCAGCAGCGTCCCATCCAGCCCTCTTTCACCAAGTCCCTCTGCCGTGAGTCCCACTGGAAGTGCCTGCTGCTCTCGCTGCTCATGTACGGCTGCCTGGGGGCTGTGGCCTGGTGCCACGTAACCACGGTGACCCGCCTCACCTTCAGCAGCGCCTACCAGGGCAACAGCCTCATGTACCACGACAGCCCCTGCTCCAACGGCTATGTCTACATCCCCCTGGCCTTCCTGCTCATGTTGTACGCCGTCTACCTGGTGGAGTGTTGGCACTGCCAAGCCCGCCATGAGCTGCAACACCGTGTTGATGTGAGCAGCGTGCGGGAGCGTGTGGGCCGCATGCAGCAGGCCACGCCCTGTATCTGGTGGAAGGCCATCAGCTACCACTATGTCCGCCGCACCCGCCAGGTCACCCGATACCGCAATGGAGACGCCTACACCACCACCCAGGTGAGGGGCTGGAGGGGAGCACAGGTCAGTCCAGATGGGAGGGGGGGTGCTGGGACCCTGAATGACTACCCCCAGGGGGAGGAGCACAGGCAGCAGTGAGCCCTTGTGGACACTGAAACAGGAAGGCAGGAACAACCATAATAATAAAAACGGGAAGCGCTAACAGCCAGGCTCTGCCTGATGGACATGACAATACCCAGTTTCTTTAATCTTCAAAACAACGCTATGAGGTAGGTAACTACTATCCGCATTTTTACAGATGAGGAAACTGAGGCCTGGAGAGGTTAAGTACCCTGCCCAAAGTCAAACAGCTAGTATATGGTGGAGCTGGGATTTGAACCCAGGCAGTCTGGCTCCAGGGTTTGTACTACTTAGTGCTTAATGGTTGGAGATGGCTTCACATGCACTACCTCACAGCATGCTCTCACTGGGTCAGTGAGGTGGCTGTTACCAGGTCCTCTTTCACAGGTAAGGAATTCTAAGCTCAATGACTTGCCCAAGGTCTGCAGCTTCTCAGTGGTAGTGTGCTAGACTTAAACCCAGGGCCCTGGATCCCAAGTCCGAGGCTCCCAGAGGTGGGAGTCTGCTGGCAAAGAGGTGGAGGTAGGCACGGAGGCCCCATGGAGAGGTGGGGTTGGGGCTAATTAGCACAACCTGGACCTGCCAGGAAGAGGCATTAGTAGAGCCCTGGAAGAAGAGATTTTTCTCAGGGGAGGTGACATCTGTCTCAATATCGGGATGGGGAAACAGAATCCTGGGGCCTGTGAGAATCAGGGAGGGGGGGAGAGCTAAGGTGGGGGACAGGGAGACCGGAGACAAAGACCGGTTAACAGGGCGCTCCTCGCCCCATTCAGGAACAATGTTTTGTAACAGGGAAGAAGGGGCAGCGTGGGACTTGGGAGAGGGCAAAAAGGTCGGGCAAACCCAACGGGCAGTTCATGGCCAATGCCTGAACCCCGGATGAAGCAGCGTTTGATTAAAAATAGCATGCACACCGGAAGGTGTGAGTTCCAGCCCGTCCTCCTCTCAAATGGATGACGCTGAGGGCCAGAGATGATCAGATCCTACCCGGCTCCAAGCGGGCTCTAAAGCGGGGCAGGCTTAGGGTTTGAGTGGGCAGCAAGAGCGGCGATGGGGCGGACGAGAGTGAGCCGACAGAAGCGACTCCCGCCACCCTCCCCGGCGCCGCAGGTCTACCATGAGCGCGTCAACACGCACGTGGCTGAGGCCGAGTTCGACTACGCGCGCTGCGGCGTCCGCGACGTGTCCAAGGCGCTGGTGGGGCTGGAGGGCGCGCCGGCCACGCGCCTGCGCTTCACCAAGTGCTTCAGCTTCGCCAGTGTGGAGGCCGAGAACGCCTACCTGTGCCAGCGCGCGCGCTTCTTCGCCGAGAACGAGGGCCTGGACGACTACATGGAGGCGCGCGAGGGCATGCACCTCAAGAACGTGGACTTCCGCGAGTTCATGGTGGCCTTCCCAGACCCGGCCCGGCCGCCGTGGTACGCCTGCTCGTCGGCCTTTTGGGCCGCGGCGCTGCTGACGCTGTCGTGGCCGCTGCGCGTGCTGGCCGAATACCGCACGGCCTACGCGCACTACCACGTGGAGAAGCTCTTCGGCCTGGAGGGCCCGGGCTCCGCGAGCAGCGCGGGCGGAGGCCTGAGCCCCAGCGACGAGCTGCTGCCCCCGCTGATGCACCGCCTGCCGCGGGTCAACACGGTGGACAGCACGGAACTCGAGTGGCACATCCGCTCTAACCAGCAGCTGGTGCCCAGCTACTCCGAGGCGGTGCTCATGGACCTGGCGGGGCTGGGGGCGCGCTGCGCGGGGGCAGCGGGCGGCGGCTACGCACCCGCGTGCCGCTACGGTGGGGTGGGCGGCTCGGGCGCGGCGGGCGTGGCCCCGTACAGGCGCAGCTGCGAGCACTGCCAGCGCGCGGTTAGCAGCTCGTCCATCTTCTCGCGCAGCGCGCTCAGCATCTGTGCCAGCCCTCGGGCCGGCCCGGGGCCCGGGGGCGGGCCAGGCTGTGGGGGCAGCCGCTTCTCGCTCGGCCGCCTCTACGGCTCCCGACGCAGCTGCCTGTGGCGCAGCCGGAGCGGGAGCGTCAACGAAGCGAGCTGCCCCACCGAGCAGACGCGCCTGTCGAGCCAGGCCAGCATGGGGGACGACGAGGACGACGACGAGGAGGAGGCCGGGCCGCCACCGCCCTACCACGACGCCCTCTACTTCCCGGTCCTCATCGTGCATCGGCAGGAGGGGTGTCTGGGCCACAGCCACCGGCCGCTGCACCGCCACGGCTCCTGCGTAGAGACCTCACTGTGACCTCCGGCCCACGGGCAGGCCCGCTGTCCTCCCTCCTGCCCCTCGTCGGACTGGGCCCCTGGCGTGTAGCAAGGGGAGTCGTGATAGTGACTGAGGCTGTGCTGGGCGCGGCTCGGGGAGCGGGGAGGCGAGGGTGCGCAGGCGGGGTCGGGATGGGGACCCTCTGCCTTTCCTGTAGGTAAAAGAGACGGATGGTGGGAGAACCCCGCCCCGGGCACTGTTGGCTCTTGCAGCCCTGCCCCCTCGGTTCCTAGGGGGACACCTCCCCTTCCTCCACGCACATTCTCACACTCGAGATCTCCCGTCCAGCCTTTCAATGGATCTTCGACTGTTAGTCTCGACTGTGCTGTGTGGCACCGTGTGGGGCCCTTTTCAGGGGCGAGGACTTCGCAGTGCAGCTGGGGAGTTTGAGAGGCGTGGGGAAGGGAAACTGGGGCTTTCCTTCCTTCGCTGCCTGGCCCCACTAGGGCCTCTCTCTGTGGAGGGGGCAGTGGTTTGGTTATCAGCAGGGCTGACTTCCAACCAGCTTATGAATTCAGTGCGTCTGAGGCCGGGGGCCAGATGTCAGCCCCAACGCTCCATCTCAAAACCGTGCAAATGTTGCTGTCCTCTCCTTGGCGCTGGCCCCAAACATCGGGTTTCCTTTTTGTCACTCCCTCCACTGCTGTTTATCTTGCTGGGTCCCTGGAGTGTAGGTCCTGGAGGGACTGTGCTCACACTGCAGGCCTCACTCTCTTCCCTTCCCTCTTGCTCTCTGATCCTGAAGAGCAGCTGCCCAGGGAGGAGGGAGGCAAAATGTGGAGGGTATGTACCTCAGTCCTATGTCTAAATTATGCAGCCTCCTGGCAGTAGCCTCCTGACCTGGGTTCTGGGAGGGCTCTCCTTTAAGAGGGGGTGAGATACCGCCACCCACATTCACTAAAGCTGGTCAGGGCGGAGAGGGAGTCAGACCTGGGTGGCAAAGGGGAGCTCTCATAGCAGGTGGGAGTGAGCAGTGGAGGGAGACGGAAAGGACCTCCAAAGGTACGGGTGTCTGGAGCGGCCCTTGCCTTCCCCAGACTTGTGGGGGAGGGCGGTGTGAAGAGTAGTTTGTCCCCACACATTACCTCTGCAGGGCTGAGGCGGTCCTCATGAGCCCTGACTGGAGAAATACTCAATTCCAGTGGCAGGGTCAGAGGCAGAAATTACCTAAATCTTGCCCGACCCCTTTGTCCTTCCCTATTCTATGTGCTGAAGTCCTGCAGCGTGTCCAGGGTCTTGAAAAGGGCACCCTGCCACCACCCAAGGGCGTGGGCCCCACGTCCTGTTCTTCTAAAGCTGTGACGCAGCCTTTTCTCACCCGGCACTCCTACCCTGATGTGCTTCAGTGTGCATGTCTGTGTGCTCCCCTGCCTAAAGCATTCCCAGGGGACTCGGTGCCCAGGGACTGAGCTCACATTTCAAGCTGGAGAGGATAACCCTCAGGCCCCGCTAATATTGCTCACCCCTGATGCTCCTCACTTTGCCTGAGCTGCCAAAGCTCCTCCTTCCCCTCCTTCAGCCTCTTCTGTCTTCCTCCAGCCCCACCAGGCCTATACCTGCCAAGGATGTGACTGCCACCTATGCAACATCTCTGGCTCCTTGTCCCTCTTCCCTTGGGGGACTTGGGAGTACAGATTGTGGGGACACCACAGCCCATGGCCCACTGGGGTTGAGCTTTACTTTCCTGTGGGGATGGCTGAGTGGGGAGGCAGAGGTGGCCGGAGAAGGGCAGGCTTGGGAAGGAGGGAACAGCTGCCCTCTACTTTCCCTGGGCCTGGGCAGCTGTGGCCGCCTGCTTCCTGGCACTGAACCTGCCTGGACCCCAAGTCTGTGCTCCTTGGGGCCCTGGTGGTTGGAGCATCCCTCTTTCCCCTGAAAGGACATCTGTGAGGTCCAGGTGGTGAGCCGTGGCCGCAAGCCTCAGTTCTTGGCCAGTTGGCCCCAAGATGTCATGCCCTTGTGTGGAGGCAGCCTGGCCACTTTCCGACTCCAAAGAGGGAGGGACTCAGCTCCTGCCTCAGGCCCATTCCTGAGATAGAGCCTGATCTAGGAGGAGGGGACAAGGGGTCCCCTGTTATTATTTTTGCCTGTATTGACCATTTCTGCCCAGGTAGTCTTATACAGACAGCCCCACCTTCCACACACGCACAGACTTAGAGAGAAACCAATTCTTTGGTCTATTTTCTTGGTAGCTTTATTGATTGCCAGGGAAAAACAAAAAGCAGAAAATTAACTAATCTCTAAAATTAAACTTTACACTGAATGTTCTTGTTTCTCTAATTAGAACTTCTGCTAGCAGCTGTGGCTATGTACACACACACACTCACACACCCTCACACACACATCCTCACATCTACACGTTTGCACTCCAGAACTGTCAGAGGGTGTCAGGCACAGACAGACTCTAGGTTGCCCAGACAGGCACACAAGTGCAGTTACTCCCGAGCCCCCTTTGGTGCTCTGCGTGACACCTGCTTGTTGGAAGGAGTCCTTGGAGAGGAGGCACCCCTGGGCGGTGGCTGCCACCCGTGACCCATCCTTTGGAAAGACCATGGGTCTAGAGGCTCTGGACCTCTCAGCAGGAAGAGGAGGGGAGATGGGGCTCAGCATGAATCTGTCAGGTCCTCCTCTGGCCCCTGGGGGTTGATGTGACTCCTGTGAGCAGCCACAGAACGATGGGGACTCTTGGAGGGCACCTGGAAGGCTCCATATGTGCTGAGAACAAGGGCTTGTGGGGTGGGCTGGGCCTGGCTGGGGAGAAGACAGGTCTCTGTCAATTGGGTGCATCACACTGTGGCCTTTCTGTCGTGGATTTCCAAGCGCAAAGATTGTACAAATCAAACTGGTGGATAATAAAGTTGTGGATGACTCACTGACTTCCCTCCCCAGTGTGGCACCTCCCCACACTCTTCTGCCAGGGAAAGCTCTCTGGTGGGGGCAGCGGTCTGAGTCCCTCCTGTCACCTCTATTTCCCCCTTTCCAAGTTGTTGGGAGGGGGTGGGGTGAGAATTAGTAGATGGAATGGCCTGTATAACAGGATCAGGTTAGCAGAGTCAAGTAATAACTGAGATAGCATCGGCAGGGGTGAGCGTGGAAGAGCCAGGTAGAGCCCTGCAGTAGCCCGAGGAGAGATAGACTGAGTGTTTGCTCATGCCCACACGTGCAAGCATGCACATGTTCAAAGGTCAAGTCCAGGACCTGTTTAGTAGAGAGGAAAATGGTGGGGGAAGGTCAGGGATATGGATGACCTCCATGGGAGAGTCTTGGCAGGCACAGGGTTTCAGAATCTTTTTTGCCTTCCCTAACTGGAAGAAGTCCGTCATTTCGAGGGGTCTGGTAATATCCTCTTCTGGGGTACAGGAAATGGGTCCCACTTCATCCCAGTCCCCTCCCTCTCTTCACATCTTTATCTACATTACCCTTGATCACTCTCCACCAAGGATATCCAATGGTCTCTCCCTTTCTCCTCCCTCTAGACCACTGTGACACTCTACAGCAGACATGACGGAGCATGAGATGAGGGATGGGGCTAGGGCAGTGACCCATGTCCCGTCACTGCCCCAGCCCTGTCCCCCACATTATCCTGCCGGGTTCTCAGGGCCCTTAGCAATGATTATTGACGTGAAGTGACCAGGATTCAAGGTCCGCTGGCGGGCGGCTTCCTGGTTGGCACAGAGGGCCTGGCCAATCAGATACTCGCTCTCCTGGGCTACATCTGACAGGCGCAAGTCAAACTCCAGGAGGGTCTTGTTGTATGCCATTCCTTCCAGGAGCTGCTTCCCGCCGTCCTGGGAGAGGAGGAATACAAGGGAAGGGGCCATTTCATACCATTACCGAGGTTCGCCATCATGCATGTGTATACATATACACACATTTATACAAAGATGTGACTAGAACGAGGGTTTCGCAAAACAACAGTTAACCTCTC
Source organism: Spilogale gracilis (assembly GCA_004023965.1). NCBI lineage: Eukaryota > Metazoa > Chordata > Mammalia > Carnivora > Mephitidae > Spilogale > Spilogale gracilis. The sequence continues at coordinate 45,857 of PITA01014038.1, forward strand.
TGTGATGCACACTAATGTGCTTTATGCCATCCTATCCTATTCCATTTTATTCTATTAGAAAAATGGTGCTCAAGCCTTACTAAATTGATTTTTCAATCCTCATGGTTTGAAAAACATGGCTCTGTGACAATGAGGGTAATTCTCTCCTCCAGATTCAGCCATGGGTATGGGACACACCTGGCTAATGGCATCTGAGGAGGAAGTATGGAAGGAGTGGCTTCTGGGAAGGTCCTTCTCACTCTGAAAAGAGAACTAGAGAGAGGGGTGCTCTCCCTTTTGCTGCCTCCGAGCATGGCCCTATGTGAGGAGCATCAGCCACTGTGGGACCATGAGAGGAACACCTGAGAGGACATGGCCATGTGCCTGGGTGGGCAGTGCAGATGGTGGCACTGAGCCAGTAAATTTACCAACTCCCCAGGCTCCCTATACCCTGGCGCCTTCAACTCTGGGACATAATGAATATTCCTCTCGTTTAAGCCCTTTCCTGGTTCAGGTTTCTGTTACTTGTAGCCAAAAGCACCCCAAGTGGAGACAGTGTGTGCAAGCAAGACTGTTCTTTTGATGGAGGGTCTTCTTCACCAGTTCTCACAGCTCCAGCCCCTCTGGGTGGGCCATGCTTGATGTGAAAGACTTTTATGTGAGAGGCAGGATGGTTGTCTTCCATGGTTGTGACCCAAGAGTGTGTGGTAAAGCCAGTTTAATGGGTTGCAGATGCATATTTACAAAATGAAGTAGAATAGAGTATAAAGGAAAATATCAGCATATATCACAAGCAGTAAAAGTACATTTTGATGATACTATATTGATGTAATGTTAGGTGTTCATGTAAATTGCATTTCTTATTCTGAGTCTTGGTCAAGAAAATGAGAGACATCATCTATCAGAAAGGGCCCGGGAGAGGGGGGGTGCCTGGGGTAGCTCAGTGGGTTAAGTGTCTGACTCTTGTTTTCTGCTCAGGTGATGATCTCATGGTCCAGAGATCCAGCCCCGTGTAAGGCTCCATGCTCAGCAGGGAGCCTGCTTGAGATTCTCTCTCTCCTCCCTCTGTCCCATATGCACACATTCTTTCTTTTTCTCAAATAAATAATCTTTATAAAAAATAAGAGAGAGAGAAATTACTCAATGCTGGGCATGCTGCTAGAGAGCATCATAACCATTATCTCTAACCCTCAGCAACTCAGGCCAGGTGCCCCTGAAGGCAGACATTTAACTGAATGAGCCAGCCAGGTGCCCCAAATAAATAAATCTGCTCTTCAACCAGTCCTGACTTTGAATCACAACTCTGCCGCTCTCTACTGATTGGATGCTCTTGAGCAATTCACTAGCCTCTCGGAGACTCAATTTTCAATCTGTAAAGTGGGCTTAAGAATTCTAGGGGTGCCTGGGTGACTTAGTCAGTGTGTCCAGTTCTTGATTTCAGCTCAGGTCATGATCTCAGGGTCACGAGATCCAGCCCTGTGTCAGGGCTCCTTGCTCCTTACTCAGCTGGGAGTCTGCTTGAGATTCTCTCTCTCTCCCTCTCCCTTTGCCCCTCCCTTATCTCTCTCAAGTAAATAAAAAAAATTTTTTTAAAGAAAGAAAGAAAGAAAGAAAGGAAAGAAAAGAAAAGAAAGAGAGAAAGAGGGGCGCCTGGGTGGCTCAGTTGGTTAAGCAACTGCCTTCAGCTCAGATCATGATCCCGGAGTCCCGGGATCGAGTCCCACATCGGGCTCCCTGCTCAGCGGAAAGCCTGCTTCTCCCTCTCTCACTCCCCCTGCTTGTGTTCCCTCTCTCCACTGTGTTTCTCTCTGTCAAGTAAATAAATAAAATCTTTAAAAAAAAAGAGAGAGAGAGAAAGAAAGAAAGAGAAAGAAAGAAGAATTCATATTCTACTAGGGGCGCCTGGCTGGCTCAGTCAGTAAAGCATGCAACATTTTATCTTAGGGTTGTGAGTTCAAGCCCCATGTTGGGTGTAGAGATTACTTAAAAATAAGGTCTTAAAAAAAAGGAGATAATCATGAGGAATAAAGGAACACTGTAGGATATCAATGCCCAGCATAAGATATAATTCTGAATAATAGTAAGAGCTAGCAATCCTGTGGTCCTAGCCACTGCCTGCAATGTTAACTGTTTTACAAGTATAACTCATTTCCTCCCAGAAACAAGTAGTATCCTACTTAGAAGTAAGATATTACTATTATTATCCCCATTTCACAGATGAGGACATGGGGGCCCAAAAAGGTTAATTTAACCAAGTGCAAAATGGTAGAGCTGGGATTAGAACCAGGTAAAATCTATGTTCTTAACAATTATCCTGGAAACACCCCAAGGCAGTTGGATTTCATACCCACCTCCCCAAGGCCCCAGAAGGTACTGCTTACCAGACCGATGTGGTTGCAGGAGAGGTTGATGCTGGTGAGCGTGGTGTTGACGGTGAGTACCTGGGCCAGGAGCGTGGCCGTGGGCTCAGACAGTTCATTGCCACCAAGGTGCAGTGTGGAGAGGCACTTGTTGGTCTGCAAGGCGTGGGCAAGCGCCTGGCCGCCCTCGTCCTCAATGCAGTTGAGGCGCAGGTTGAGGGAAATGAGGTTGGTGTTGTGTGCTAGGGCATGAGCCAGAGACTGGGCACCAGGTGCCCTCACCTGGTTGTTGGCTAGGTTGAGCACACGCAAGTGGCTGTGGCTCAGCAGCTTGGCCGCAGCACGCGCGCCCCGGTCCCCGATGAGGTTGTGTGACAGGTCCAGCTCCTCAAGGGCTGGGTGATCCAGGAGGCTGCGGATTAGGATGCGGGCCTTGTCATCGTCCACCTTGCTTCGGGTCAGCCTGAAGATCTGTGGGCAGGTAGAGGGTATGCAGTAGTATTCGACAACCAGAGAGAATCTGACTACGTACCTGCCTACCTTCTGCAGGTAGAGGAGAGGGCCCCAAGGAGGCCTGAGATTCTGTTCACCTGCTATTGGCCACCTGACTGGCCCTTGGGCAGAGCAGAACTCCCCCACACGGCATATTGTGGCATACCCCACATTGATGGCAGGAAGTAGTAGGAAAGCCTGGCATTTATCGAGAAATTACTCAATGCTGGGCATGCTGCTAGAGAGCATCATAACCATTATCTCTAACCCTCAGCAACTCAGGCACTTTACAGACAGAAAATGATGGCTTAGGGTAGAAGGTCATTTGCTCAGCGACACATAGTGATCAAGCCCAGGAGGCAGGTTTGAATGCAGGTCTATCTGATGTCCCAGCCCCTCACTGTGCCCTCTTCAGCTGGCTAAGATCCACCATGGCTAGGAGAGGAAACCTTGGAAGGAGATGCCAGGGTAGGAAACAAAGTGAGAGACAGGAAATGGAAGGTGGAGAGAAAAGATGAAAGAATGGGGTAGGGCTAGCATGGCAAATACTGGAGATGGGAGCCGTAACCCTCTTCCTTCTTACTACTTCTGTCTACTCCTCCCTCTTTCTTGAGGCCTCCCAACCCTCTTCCTGTCCTTCAGTTCCCCTTTTTTACATCCTTGTTGGCCAGCTTAGAACCTGCAAGGCTCCAACTCTGGATCAATTCCACTCTCTGTTTTCCACATATCTGTGCCCAAGCAACTGACATGATGGAAAATGTCACATGCCAGAACTGGTTGGTATCGTGGGAACCACCAACAGGCCCTCCATGCTGCATGCGAATTCAGTTCTGTTTCTCTGGACAACATACTCTCTCCTCCTCCAAAATAATGATTCAGCCTTCTCCAGCCTCCTCAGACTTAAGGGGGCCACCCTACAGCTTCCTTTCAACAATCGAGTCTCCTCCTGTTTCCCTGACCATTGAATGAGAACCCCTCATTTTCCTAATACCAAAAAGCAGCCCACTGCTATCCACTACATCCACTCTCTCTTCTTCCCAGAGCCAGATGTCCCACCTCTGTCCTCAATTCCACCCCTCTTGCTTTCTCAGGAAACCTCCTTGTTCAATGAATCTGCCCCCTTTCTCCTGGACTCAGCTGCTTGCTTGCTATTGGATGGAGGTTTGCATTGGTTTTAAACACGTGCAAATATCTTTTTAAGAAAACCCAAACCCTTCATGTATTACTGATTTCCCCTTCGCCCCCTTCAGAGCCAAGTTCTTGAAAAAGCTGATCACAGCTATCCTGTTTCCTCACTTCCCACTCTTTCCATAAACCAGTAGGATCTGGTCCCTATTTCTGGCACTCCACTGACAGTTCTGTCTCTGTGACCTCCGAGTTTGCTAAATTCGATCCTTAGCATCATCCCCCCGCAGCATTGTTGCCTGACCCTTTTCTTGAAATGCACCCCTCCCTTGGCTCTGTGACTCAGGGCCACGCCCCCCTTCCCATCTTTCTCTGATTTTTTGGCAGGCTTTTCCTCTTCCCAGACTATTTGGAACATACTTTACTAAAAAAAAATATTCTTTGTGTATTTGAGCTTCAACTTCAATGGGATGTCTTGTATTTTTATTTGCTAAATCTAGCAAGCCTATCCTAGTTGTAATTTTACATTTACATGATTGCTGATGAGCGCCTTTTATCCCACCAGACTGTTCGCTCCAGAGGGCACAAATGGTATAAATTTTGCTCCTTGTTGAATCTTCAGCACCTAGGATAGGGCCTGGAGAGCAGATGTTCCTTAGATGAATAAATGGCTTCTGAACTAGGAGGGCAGGGCCTTGTTCATCTCTGCACCCCCAGAATCCAGCTCTGAAGCAGGGTGCATTATAGGACCCTTGGTCAGTGAATGAGAAGGACATGGGAGGGAGAAGATGGGGATGGAGGAGGAGGAAGAGGAGGGGAGAGGGAATCGGAGAGGTGCTGGGAATGGGAGGTGGGGAAGTCCAGGCCCTCTGGTACCTTGAGGGTGTGGCATGCCTTGATGGTGGCCGCCAGCGAGTGGCAGTCCCGGTAGGTGAAGAGGAAGAGGTTCCACTCAAAGTTCATGCCACAGTCCTTGACCCCGTATACCAGGTCCAGCTCCTCGAGGTGGCTCAGGCCAGCCACCAGGTCACGCAGTTGGTAGTGGTCCGTGGCGGGCTCCTCCATCTCCACGTCGCTGCCAGAGTCGGACAGCTCCCCGCTCAGGGGTGGGGGTGGGAGCTGCACCGGCGGAAGGAACTGATCCACTCGCAGCCGGCGCACGTAGTTCCTGCAGAGCGGCAGCAGGTCGAGGATCACCACGGGGTCCGTGGTGCTCGGGATGAAGTGCTTGATCAGGTTCTCCAGGTGCCGCTCGAAGAACAGGTGCTTCCAGCTGCCGCCATGCCTGGCCACGTGGCACACGGACCAGCGCTGCACGCAGCAGCGGCGCCAGTAGTTCTCGTCGTCGATCAGGTTGGCAGTCACAGCCAGCGGCAGGTCGGGTGACAAGTGGTTCAGCACCTTCTGTTGGTGCTCTGGAAGCAGCTGCTTCAGGATAGGGTTGTCTTTGGGAACAAGAAAGAAAACAGGAGTCACAGTGTTGGCGACCCTTCCACGTGGTACCCTGGGCGGGGATAGCTTAGGGACACCAAGGAGATGGAAGACCCTCCCCAACCCTTAGGGAGCACCAGCCCAAGAGGCGAGACAACCTTTACTCTCAGGGATGCTCAGTTCAAGGGAAAAGATGCAGTCCCAGGCTTTGGGGTGTTCCCGGCCTGAAGGTGGACAGCTTAGTATATGGTTTTCTGGAGCTCCCAGTCTGAGCAAGAATCTCAGGTCTAGCTCTCAGTGATCACTTGGTCTGATGCAGGAGATAATCCCAAGTTCTGAGATTCCCAAATGATTTGATTCATTCATCTCAAAGCAAGAAAATGTTTGAGCAACTATGTGCACCAGACACTATTCTAAGTGCCGTGGATATAAGAGTAAACAAGACAGAGGGAGCCACTCCCTCTTAGGAGAGGAGGCAGACAATACATCAGTCAGGTGAATATATTGTAGGTCAGGTGGCAGTAGGTGCTGCAGATAAAATGATGATCCTGTCCTTAGAGCACAGCAATCTGGTAGGATAGACTGACCACTCATCTTTGAAAAGGATGACCATTTACAGAGCACAGAGTACAGAACGACCCAAGAACATATACCACTGTGGAAGGCTCCAAGGGAGTGGAAGATGGTCTACCAGGGAGGGCTTCCTGGAGGAGGTATTCGGTAAATATGGTTTGGGCTATGTTTTGCTGGAGAGAGTGGGCAAGGTGAGGAGAGGGCAGACATATGTAGGGCACAGTGTGGGTGGTAATCTTGTGGAGTCTGGAAATGGGGGCAGTAGGAGAAACTGTTGTGGCCCCAAGGGGGAAGGGCCGTGTTGAGAAGGGATGTTGTTGCCCCAGGACCCAGGCTCTGAAGCCTCACCTCTGAGCAGTCCCCACCCATCCTGCCCCACTCCTGCCCTTTCCCTTCTGCCCAGGGCAAGACAGACTCACTGTGGAAGTTCTTGACGATGTGCTGAATGCAGAGCTCTGTGAGGAGGGGCACAGTGGCTAAGGACCACTCAGGATCCTCTGCTATGATCCTGCGCATCCGACGTACTTTGGTCCCAGAATTCCAGCCCTTGGACTTGACGGGGGGTGGGGTGGTTGAGGGCCTGGAGGGCTGGGGGCCTATGCTTGAAGGTTGGCCTGCAGTGGAGAACCTTTGCTGCGTGGAGGCTGAGGATCGGCTGGGGACCGACAGCATCGATGTTGCTAGGTTTTCCTGCATGTTGTGGACTGGCAGCCTAGGGGTAGTTATGCCCTTGGTGATGGCCTTGTGACGAGGAGTCTCTCACACTGGCAGGTCCTTGATGCCCATGGGAACCTGGAGGGAGAGGCAGGGAGGAGGGCTTAACTTTGGAGGGCATCAGTGGGTATTTAGCAAGAGAAGTAGCACAGAGTGATTCTCAAGGGTCCATCTCTGGAGTAGAACAGATCCAGGTACAAATCCCACTGGCTAGCTGTGTGACCTTGGGCAAGTTACTGAATCTCTTATAGTTTCATGCACCTCTGCTGTGAAAGGATGATGACAGTTACCTCTAAGAGGAGCAGGAGAAGTGAATAAAATAATGCATCCAAAGAGGCATAGTACACTGCAACACGAGCAACTATAGCAAGGGGCAGGCCCACGTTTTGGATAATGATACCTACACGACAATGATAAATAATTGATACATGTTGGACACTTGTTTACTTACTTAAAAAAAAGATTTATTTATTTGAAAGAGAGAGGGAGTGTGTGCAAGCATGAGCAGGGGAAGGGCAGAGGGAGAGAGAGAATTTCAAGCAGACCCCTCCTCCAGTTGAGCATGGAGCCTGATGTAGGGCTCGATTCCTTAACTCTGAGATCACAACCTGAGCCAAAACCAAGAGTCGGACACTCAACCGACTGTGCCCCCCAGGCGCTCCTGGATACTTTTTAAAAAAGTTCTTTATGCATATTATCTCATTTAACCCTAACAAAAGCCTTTTTGAACACTTTTTTTTAAAAGATTTTATTTATTTATTTGACAGAGAGAAACACAGCCAGAGAGGGAACACAAGCAGAGGGACTGAGAGAGGGAGAAGCAGGCTTCCCACCGAGCAGGAAGCCCAATGTGGGGCTCGATCCTGGGTCTCCAGGATCATGACCTGAGCCGAAGGCAGTTGCTTAACCAACTGAGCCACCCAGGCACCCCACAAAAGCCTTTTTGAGATAAGCACTCATATATTTCTCATTTTTCTTTCTTTTTTTTTAATTTTGTTTTATTTATTTGACAGAGAGAGATCACAAGTACACAGAGAGGCAGGCAGAGAGAGAGGGGGAAGCAGGCTCCCTGCTGAGCAGAGAGCCTGACGGGCATCGATCCCAGGACCCTGAGATTATGACCTGAGCTGAAGGCAGAGGCTTTAAACCACTGAGCCACCCAGGCGCCCCTACTTCTCATTTTTCTGATGTGAACCTGAAACACAGGTTAACTGACTTGCCCCATGTCACAGCTTATAAATAAGAAGATTGAATTTAAATTCAGTCTATCAAGTTCAACCTTTTTTTTTTAATTTAAGATTTTAAATACTCTCTGCATCCAACATGTGGCTCGAACTTTCAACCCTGAAATCGAGAGTTGTATGCTCTACCGACTGAGCCAGCCAAGCATCCCTCAAGTTTGTACTATTAACCCTACATTGGACTGCCCTTCTGAGGGGTGGGGTGTGTGTTGCCAAAAGACTGAGGTATAATAAAGAACCATTTAGTTCAGAACAGCTCCTGGGGTTAAGTATTTTACAAAACGCCTAACCAGGGGGATGGAGTTGGGGACAGCACGCCCAATAGAAATGCAAAACATGTCAAAATGCAAGCCACATATACTATTTAAAATTTTTCTTGGGTGCCTGGGTGGCTCAGTGGGTTAAAGCCTCTGCCTTTGGCTCAGGTCATGATCTCAGGGTCCTGGGATCAAGGCCTGCATTGGGCTCTCTGCTCGGCGGGGAGCCTGCTTCCTCTTCTCTCTCCCTGCCTCTGCCTACTTGTGATCTCTCTGTCATATAAATAAATAAAATCTTTAAAAATATTTTTTCTAGCACCCAAAAGAATAAAGAGAAATGGGTGAAATTAATTTTATGTTTAACCCAATATGTCCACAATATTATCATTGGAATATGGAATCAATATAAAAATTAATGAGATATTTATATATATTTTTTCATAAACCTTCAAAATCAGATGGCTCAATAGTCACGTGTGGCTAGTGGCTACTGTTTTGGATAGAGTACGCAGAGAGGAAGGGGAGGTGGAGGTGGGGTGGGTGGCCAGACCCATGGTCTGTCCAGGGTGCCGGCACCTTCTGCCTTCCCCTCGGAGAGCTCTGGCTCCATTTCTCCTGCCCCGCCCCCCAATCTCCTGATCCAGTCTTCCTAGTTCTCCCAGCCTCCCGACATTCCAGACGGCAGCGGGAAGGCGTGGGAGGTGAAAAGGCAACTAAATCTGGGGCTGGAGACAGAAGACAGAGGATGTATCTGGGGCTGGGGACCCTCCTCCGCATTTGTCCATTCGTGCCTCCTCAAGGCAGGTGCCCCTGCCCCCGAGGCTGCAGGCTGAAATGGGGCCACTCCTTCTTCCCGCAGTTTCCCCTCTGATTTGCTCCCTGACTCTGTCCACTGTGTTATGCCCAGTGGGAAGGAACACTCTGAACCAGCAAAGGTGTCCTTGGCAGATGGAGGGGACCAGATGGTACTCCCCAGTCCACCAGGCATCTCAAGGAGGAAGAGCCTGGCTGTGTGTGTGTGGGG
>PITA01014039.1:0-55048 GCA_004023965.1 Spilogale gracilis
TAAAAAAGATTTATTTTAGAGAGAGTTTATCAAGAGAGAGAGTGGGGGGAGGGGCAGAGGGAGAGGAAGAGAAGCAGACTCCTCACTGAGCAGAGGTTTTATCCCATGACTCTGAGTTGGTCGCTCAATGGACTGAGCCACCCACGTGCCCCGAACACATTTTATCATGAAACTACATGCAAGACAAAAATCGTATTGACAGTCCTAACTGATCCTACAGATTACAGATTAAATATACAGTAGTCCCCCCCCTTATCTGTGGTTTTGTTTTCCACTGTTTCAATTACCTGGGATCAACTGGGGTCAGGAAGCAGACGATCATCTCTGGTGCGTGTTGTTAGAAGGTCAGCTCGTAGTGGCCCCACGCTGTGTCATAGTGCCTCCACTTTTCGGCCCATGTAAGCATTTTATCTCCTCATGTAAGCATTTTATCATCTCACAAGAAGAAGGGTGAGCACAGTACATAGTATTTTGAGAGAGACCCCATGCACATACCTTTTATTACCAGTATATTGTTATAATTGTTGTGCTTTATTATTATTGTTATTGTGCCCAATTTATAAATTAAACTTTGTCATGGTGATGGATCTATAGGAAAAAGCAGAATGTATATACGGTTCAGTACTATCCATGGTTTCAGGCATCCAGTGGGGGTATGGGAAAGCATCCTCCACCAGTAAGGGGGACTACATATTCTAACTCTAATTTCTACCTATGACATAACATATAACTTATTTCCCAACATGCATGACCTCATAATTATGTCTTTTTTTTAAAAAAAAGATTTTATTTATTTGACAGAGAGAAACACAGCCAGAGAGGGAACACAAGTAGGAGTAAAAGAGGGAGAAGCAGGCTTCCCGCCGAGCAGGGAGCCCAATGTGGGGCTCGATCCCGAGTCTCCAGGATCATGACCTGAGCCAAAGGCAGTCACTCAACCAACTGAGCCACCCAGGCGCCCCTAATTATGTCTTTTGTACCCACAGAAGTTCTTACAAGATATATTTCTCCTGCATATGACTGAACCTAACTAATCTCCCCATTTTAATGCAGTGATTTTGTTTCTGGATTAATACCATTTATCCTCTGAATTTAAGAAAGAAAGATCCCAGCAAGCACTTCGACATCATCAACATATACCATATGTCACATACACGTAACAACAAACAATCCCAGTCCTTTGCACCTCTTTTGATGGGAGACTGTGAAATGGGATCCACTTTAACTGCTTTCTTCTTCTTCTTCTTTTTTTTTTTTTTGAAGATTTTATTAATTTATTTGACAGAGAGAAACACATCTAGAGAGGGAACACAAACAGGGAGAGTGGGAGAGGGAGAAGCAGGCTTTCCGCAGAGCAGGGAGCCCGATGGGGGCCTGATCCCTGGACTCCAGGATCATGACCTGAGCTGAAGGGAGACACCCAATGACTCAGCTGCCCAGGCGCCCCCCACCGCCTTCTTAAACAGGGAAAACAGGGACTTTCAACACCTTAATGCCATGGAAAGAGCTAGATTGTCCTTGTCAGTCTCCTGGTGAGGCTCTGAGCCCTGAGAAGGAGAAATATGAGGGCTTAGTGGTGGAGATTCTGGCTTAACTCCCAATTCTGCCCTTCCCCAGCTGTGTTACCCGGGACCAGTCACTTCTCTCTCTGGACTTCCCCTCTTTTCCAGAAAATGGGAACAAAACATGACAACGCATGTACCACGCTCAGCAGCTGCCTGGTGTGTCATGTGTGCTCAATAAATGTTAGCAAAACACAAACAAGCCACAGGACTGGCGGGTCTGCCCTCTGGGGCCCTTTCAGTGTGGAGTCTGAGATTGCACCATCATCCTGAATACTGTTTGCCCTTCTGGGATAGAGTGACTCAGCCCAGCCTGGGGAACCCTCAAGGAAAGGCTCAGGGCTGATTTATCTCTGGGCGCACAGCCGCCAGCCCAGAGCCAGCGTTAGGGAGCATTTGTTGAATGCCTACTTGTCTCTGCACCAAAGAGCCCACATGCTGCCAGTTGGGGGGAGAGCTCTGCTGCCTAACCCTCCTGTCCTATCGCCTTCTCTGTAGGTGGTCAGCAGATACGTGCCACTGCTCACCTCGGATCGCCCTGGATACCCTCATGGGTGCCCACTTCCTCGGCGCTGCCCCTCCTCAGCCCTCGCCCTTACTGGGTGAGGCCCTCACACAGGTCCCCAGGTGCGGGCCCCTACTATTTCACCGTCCTGGAAGGTAGGTAGTATTTTCCCCTCACCTTCCGTGAGCAGCATTTGACAGATGAAGAAACCCGGGTTCAGGGAGAAGAGGCGTCTTCTCAAAGTCACCAAGCAAGGGTGCGAGGAACTAGGATCTGCAGGCTGCGGGCTTGGAGAGTCAGCGTCCTCTCTCCCCCGCCAGAGCCCCTGGGTGGCCCATTTGTCTTTTCCTTCAAGCTCCAGCCCAGGTGGTCCCAGGCCATGAGACCCACCCAGAGGGGAAGGAGAAGGGGTGGCCCAGGCTCCCCCCACCTCCCTCCCCAAGCAAACAAAGCAAACAGGGTCTCTCTTCTAAGTGGGGACTTTCCCAAAGTGCCAGGCCTATTTCCTGGAGGTGGAACAAGGAACAAACAAACTGAGACCTAGAAACTGAAATGGAGAGGAGAAAGAGAGAATCAAGCTGGGGTTGGGGCACAGTGTAGAAAGACAAAGAAAGAACCCATAGAAAAATGAGGCAGAAAACGAGAGAAGAGAAACCCACTGACAGCATAACACAGCCAGAAGTGGTCAGAGAAAGAGAAAGAGGGAAAGAGAGAGGAAGGGAGAGAGATGGAGGGGGGGAGCAGGACAGAGGGAAAGAGAGGGAGAGGCGGAAAGAATGAGAGCGATTTAGAAAGAGGGAACGTAGAAACGGAGGACAGTGAGACTGAGGCAGAGAATGAGAAAAGAGAGGGGCAGGGCCAGGAGCTGGGGGCAGAGGGGATGTGGACGTGGAGACCCCTCTCAGTGGAGGGGGGCGGGACTGCTGGCAGCCGCAGACGCTGTTTCCGCTGCGCCCCTTATCAGCCTGCTGCCAGATGTTCAGATCCGATGCCAATGTCAGAGAAGTCCATAGTGCCAGGTCAAGGCCGTGGCCAGCGGGAGCCTCAGCTGCGGTGTGGGGAGGGGCGCTGGGGGACGGTAGTAGACCTGCTTGCTCTTCTCCCTGTGCCTCCTGGTTCTCTGGACTGGCCCACCTGGTCGGGGGTGGGAGACACCAGGTGCCTCCGGGGGCTGCTTCTCCAGGCTGAGAGCAGGGACTTGCGGAGGCAGAGTGGGGCTCCTGGCAAGCCCCCACGTGTGGGGAAGCACACGGACACATGCACACAGACTCACAAGGGTGCACATGAGTGCACAAAGCTATACGGGGACCACTCAGGCCGGGGCACAATGCCCCCCCAGCACTCCTCTGCTGGAGCCCCAGCTCTGCCTGCTCGCCCCCTCACCTGAGCCAGGACCGCAGCTGGAGCTTGAGAAGGCTCTGTGGCTGGCAGGGTTCCCAGGGCCCCCCCCAGCTCCCCCACAACCGGGACACTCACAGAATCTCCACGCCCGTAAGGGCCAGACTGAGGGACCTGGGGCCTTCTAGAATCCGAGGCCTGGTGAGGAGCCTCAGGAGGAGACGCGGGAGCTGGGAGTCTGGTCCGGGCTTCAGCCTTGGGCCCGGGCCTCTCCGCCATGCTCCTGGAGCGTGCAGCCGCAGCTGGGGCCCCCTTCCTGGGATAGTTTATCTCACAGCGCACACGCTTGGCCCTCAAGGGGTGACCCAGCCTTGCTCCCCACATTCCTCTTCAGCCATGCAGCCGGTGGGCCCCCCACAGCCCTGAGACATGGCCTGTACTTGGGGGGTGGTCGGGAGCAACAACTCAGATCCATCTCGCTGACCTCTTGGCCCCAGCCCTTTGCAGCTGTCTGTTTTTCTCCGCTTTTGTCTCTGACCATCTCTCTAATGTCTCTGCCATGATTAATCTGTGTCTCTCACTATTTTTGCCTCAATCTTTCTCTGGGAATGTCCCAGTTTGTTTCTCTCTGTTTTAGCCTCTTATTCTGTCTCTCTCTAGGGTCCTTGAGCGGGGCCAAGTCCGAGGATGCCTCTGCCCTGCTCTCTGCCTTATCGCGGCCAGCTTTAGTGGGGATGTAGACGAGAAACAAGGCTGTGGGCAAGCAGGCGAAGGGCCGGGAAAGTGGAGGCCCTAGGGCTGTAATGGGTGAACTGGGGCAGCCCAAGTGGAAGTCCAGACCCCCTGACACCCACCTGCTGAGAGTCGGTCCAGATAAGGGACATTGATCAAGGTGTGCAGCTGCTGGGCTCCCCCATGTAGAGAAAACCGGGGGGGGGGGGGTGGAGGAGGAGGAAGCTGGGGCTGGAGGTCTCCTGGCCTAAGGGCCTCCTTCCTGTTTGTTGGGAAGTGACTGCCTCAGAAAGCTGCTCAGGGGAGAGGAGGGAGGCCATGGTGACTTCCGGGAAGCTGGCCAAGGGCCCGAGGCCACCCTCCCTGTGCCCACATGGGGCCTGTTGGCCCTGGCTTAAAATAGTGCAGTTCCTCTGCTGCTGCGGGGCCCGGCCCAGGCCTCAAAGAGCTGCTGGCTGCTGCTTGTGTGACAGCCAGGACCGACGGCAGAGGGCATTCACCCAACTGCCCAACCCCCCCCAGTTTGCAGGGGCCAAGCTCGACATGGCGGGTGGGAGCTGCGGAGGAAGCAAGGGTTCCTGAGTCAGAAACCCTGGATTCAAGCGTCGGCTCTGACAGTGACCAGTTGTGAGACTTCGGGCTGGTCCACTGTGTCTCCTTGAGCCTCGGTTTCCACTGTGTAAAACAGGGTAAGTGCCGGGTGTTTAACCTAAATGAAAGCACAATATGGAGACTCCTCAGAACCTTGCCAGGCACAGAGCGGACATAAGAATGGGAGTTCCTTTTGCCTCTCTTGCCGGCTGTGCCCCGAACTCCTTGCTCTGGGAAGGGCCTCCTTGGCGCTCTCGTCCGTCCCTACACTTCTCCTAGGACTAGGTATTGAACAGGGGAGGTCTGTGGAGAGGGAGACTGCAAGGGAGGGCAAGGATGGGGCTGTGGTCTCCATGGTGAGACTTGTTGCCAAGGGAACAAGACTCCAAGAGCCCTGGGTCTGACAGTTGGGCACTTTTGCCACAGGATCTTAGACAGACTGGTTACCACCGTGGACCCAAAACCGTGGTGGGCAGGCGAAGCCGGGAGGTAGCTTCGGGCCCTACTGGGTTTCTGTCATTGGGGTGTGAGGGGCTGTGGCTCCTCCCATGCAGCTTTCTCCTGCGGATTGACTTAATTAAGCCCTACTTTGAACCAGCCACAGTGAGTCCTCCTTAACTCCTAAGACAAAGGCGCGTCATCTCCATTTATCTGACCAGGCAAGTGAGAGGTATCTATCTGGGTCAAGGCCACACACGACTCGTAAGGGGAAGAGCTAGAATTAGACCTCGGATGGTGAGACCCCCCGGATGTGCCTCTGTGACACAAGCTGCCTGAGGAAAATCGTCCCTGAGAGAGGGCCCCATGTAACCACAGCCAACCCGATCCCAGCACCCTCCCTAAGCCATCATATCTGGGGTTTCTGGCTTCAGATTCAGACCCATGTCAGAGCTCCATTCCCTCTTTAGTTACACAGAGATCTTATTTACCTCAGAGCGTTGGGTAAGGATGAAGACCTCAGCACAGATCCTAACAGGAGGCACTCAGTAGTGCTTGTTTACTTTCATTCCTGAGGTTACATACGAGTTATGTAACCTTGGGCAAATTACTTTCTGGGCCTCAGTTTTCTTATCTGTAAAATGGGATCTTTATAGCATCAACTTCATAGGGCAGCTCTGAGGAATCAGTAATGTAAGGCATATAGAACGCTTAGTGCCGTGCTTTGCCTTCCTCCATATATGCCCACTACTATTCTAGACTATGGTCTGGCACTCGAGGAAATCAAAAGCTCAGCGTTAGTTCAACAGCAATCTATACATTTAGAACAGTGTTCTAAATATTATTCCACAGAACAGTGTCCCAACGGGACAGTAACAGGAAGAAAAAAATGATCCATGCTTAAACAATTTTTTGGTCGGCCCCAGGCTAGCCAGAATTACTTTTCTTCAGGCAAGACTTCCCAGAGCCTTTAATATACCAACAAAGGTTGGGAAGCAGTAAGAGGAAGGCAGAGTGACTGCAGTATTTCCCAGAGTCTTGGCAATGGAACTGCTACTTCTTTTTCCATAAGGCCATCTTGCTGGGTTGAGAAACCAGAGATTGGGTGCCTACAGCAGTCTACATATTTCTGGGAGAGCACTGTTTTCAGATCAATTTGGTTAGGTCTATTCACTCACCTCTTCCAGAAATTAATCCTTTATTAGTTTAATAGTTTTGTTTTGCTAATAGCAAGAAGTTCAACCAAAGGCCATTACGGAGTTTTGTTACAAACTGCAGACATCATATTCAGCACTACCGAACTGCTCGGCGGAGCAGGGAGGAAGCCCGTTGTAACTTCGGTATCAGATAGACTGGACTCAAAAGCGAATTCTGCCACTTACTCGTGTGTCATCTCAGGCAAACAGCTTAATTTCTTTGGGCCTCAGTTTGCTGATGCGTACAATGGGGCTGAGACCTGAACCTCCTAAAAACTGTTACGAGGACCACAGGAGACACGGCAAAGCCCCAGTCACCGTGCCTGGCACTCACCAGGCGCTCAGCAAATGGTCTCTCCTCCTCCTCACACCTCTGTGTCTTATCTGTCCCCTCTTGTGGGACAAGAAAATCTATTCATTGTTCTGCAGTGTTTCCTTTGTTCCAAAGCCATCTCTTTCCAACCTCAAGGGCTGTCTGGTCCCTTGCGCTAGAGGCGGCTGCGGGGTGGGATGGCAGCGGGGCTTCCCCTCATCTCACACATGGGGATCCAACAGACTTTGATCAGACTCTCCTCAGCCTTTATGGCTGCACACTGATAAGTCTTCATCTTTCCTGTCTTCATATAACCCTCAACCCAAACTCTGCCGCTTCTCTGATCATATGCAGGAGGATTACAAGACAGCTGGGCTTTGAAGTTGGGCAGATCTGGGTTCAAGTCCTAACGCTGACACTTCCTGTATGACTTCGGACACATCCCCTGATCTCTCAGAGCCTCCATTTCTCGGCTCTAGAAAACCGCATCTATTTCCTGGAAAGACAGGTACTGATCGGCTGGGCTATAGTGAAGAATACGTAGGCTCCCACCAGCACCCAGCTGTCACGGAGATGTAACTCTCTTTCCTGTGACTTAGCAGGCAGCTTTCCTTCCTAAACTCCTGAACACAGCATTCAAGGTCCCCACGTGCTTCTCCACCCTCAAGTCTCGCTATCCCTTCCATCTGCCACCATTCCTGTCCTGGCAGTCCCTTGCTATGCCCAAATATTCCGTTTCTGAACCACAACCAGGTGATCCCTCTCACCTCTACCTGGTCTAGCCTTCCGTCTAGTGCCTTCCTTCAGACCCACCTTCAGTGCTCAACCGTGAAGCACTTCCTGAGTACAAGCCACTGCCTCCTCTGGATCCTTACCACCTCATACACGGCCTTAATTATAACTCAGTCCTACTGCACTGCAAAGGGCTGCTGTTTACCTCCCCCGCCAGACTAAGTTCTTCTAGTTGTGCCACCTTCCAGCTGGGAGGCCTCACTTCAACAAAATAGAAGTAATAATCCTTGAAGTTCAAGGAGCTTCAGCTTTGTCAAAAGTCCCAACACAGTACCTGGCACACAGAGCAGACACCTGATTGCAGTACCGGTTCATCGCTTCGAGCAGCTCCAAGCGCCCGCCCCCCCGCCAGACCCTCGGCGACAGAAACCAAGTGTTAGCTCCAAGCAGCTCCGAGCAGACGCCAGCCAGCAACTTGGGCCACCCCACTGTCCCCCACCCAGAACCCCAGACAAGCGTCACAGACAGATGCCATGTGCAGAAGGATTCACATTTATTGGTTCAAATACAGTACCTAACATTTGCTAAACATGCATTTCACACTAATTGGTCACATTTCCACAGGTAGTCAATTCACAGAAAAGGGCCCATCCCTTGCCAGGTGGCAGGGTGGGAGGTAGCAGAGGGCCTGGGCAGCCTGCAGAGCCCACCAACTATCATTTGGTCATGCAGGGTTGATGGAGCCAGGCTGGCGGGCAGCCCTTGGCCGGCCCCTTGGGGACAAGGGCTCAGAGACATCCCATTTGCGCGATTCCTACACTGCACTGTGGGTAGAAGTGGGCCTGGGTAGGTAGCCCAAGGATACGTTCACTGATCCAAGTGCCACCAGGGTCCTGAAGGTGGCGTTGTGCGAGGTGGCGTTCCCTGTGCCTTGGATCACAGGAAAGAAAATGGTGGCCTCTTCAAGGGGGTGGCTGGTCCATGGCTGGGACTCCCCAGACATGGCCCTGACATCACAATGCAGCCACAGCCCCTATGGCAAGCCTGGGATGGCCACACAGATGAGAACACCAACACCCTCGGGGCAGGCAGAACTTCCTTCCCGACAGACACGCGTGAACAGAGCAGGAGCTACGGGCTCTTTCCCCACAGGATTCCTCAGGGAGGAATCGATCAGGATGTCACTCAAGAGGTAGTTTTTTTCTTTTTCATGGGAATTTGAGTCAACAACATTATTATCTATTATAAGACATTTCAGAGAAAGAAAGAAAAAAAAAAGGTCACTAAAGGGCAAAAATGATCCTTTGGCTGGCAGGGCTGGCTCCAGGATTGGGGAGACTAGCCTCCACCAGTAACACAACTTCTTTTCCTGGGCTGGGAGCAAGCTCTGGCCTACCTCACAGCTCCTCTTTGAGCCTGCAGCTGACTCCTGAGCCGGCTGTGCTCCAGTGAGGGCTGCAGGCCCAGAAGAGAGAGGCGGGATAGGCACTGGACTGGGCAGAGGGACCGGGCATTTCACGAGCGGGTAGAGGCAGGGCCACTGTGGCTCCTGTTGCAGGATCGCCAGAAGTCTTCAAGTTTCAAGGCGGCCCAGGTCTAGGCAAGAAGGAAGCCCCAGTGCGCTCCTCGATGCCACATGTTCTCTGGAGCTCCTGCCTCTGAGGAAACAGTCCAGGTCCGCTTCTCAAGCCCAAAAAGCTGCTGCTGCTTGGGCAGCCACGAGAGGGGTTTCTGGGGACCTTGTAATTAAATACACATCCCTGAGCTGTGGTCCTAGAAACCCTTGCCTCGAGGCTAATCAGCTTCCAGCACCTCGTGGAATGATTGCCGTTTCTCTTCCCGAAACACAGATAAAACATCATTTCACAGACACTGGACATATATGCTTAGGGTTGAGGAAAAAGGGAGGAATGACCAACTGCAGAGGCAGAGGGGAGTGTAGGGGATTCTCATGGATCAAACTGGGGAAAGTAAGAGCAGTGGTGTTTTTGTTTAGTTTTTGTTTTGTTTTGTTTAAAAAATCAATAAAGAAAAAAATTAAAGTTTAAGAAAAGAGTTGATCTGAAAGACTGGATTTCTTAAAATAATCGCAAAATTTTAAAAAGCAACAAGGAAAAAGACAGAGACCAGGGGCCCAGAGCTAAAGACTTGGAACTACTGCTCAAGTTCCTGCCTGCCGGGAGGCCAGGGTCCGTCACTTTGGCCAACCTTAGGCATGGGCTTAGCTGTTGCCTATGCTGGGTCTGCCCATCTGTCTCTATCTGTCCCATTCCCCAGGAAGTCAAGAACAAACAGAGGTAGGAAATGGGAAGCAGAGCAAGGCAGCTCAGAGAGCCTAGGGTTTTAAGGACCTGGTGACATACTGGCTACAGCAGGTACTCACATCCCGGAAAAGGGGTGGCAGGTGAGAGGCAGGTCAATGCGGGGCGGGGACTGTGAGCAACACTGTGGAGACCCTTAGATTCTCTCTGTGCATCCTCTGGTTCTGGGGAACAAGACAAGGAGGTTCTTGCATGCTGCCTTCTATCCCTGGAGGGTCGCCCGCCTCAGCTGTGGGTTAAGCACAGGGCTGGCTGTCCTCTGAGCCAGGTGGAGTGCTTTGAGACAGGTTCTGGGGAGTTTCCCCAGACTAAGGGCAAGAGCACCGAACCTTGTGAAAGACTCCAAAATTCTACAAAGGAGTCAGAGAGCATAAGTTGTAGGTAAAGTTCCAAGATTCCAAACTCTTGTCTTGGATCAAAAAAACATTTAAAGGGAAAGGAAAGGAAAAGCCTGTGTGTTCCAGTGCGGAGCAAGGACGTAGGACTCTCCTTTACCACACAGTCAGGGTCATAATTTTATGGTTGAAAAACTCTCACTCAAAGTGAGTGCTGTTCGTAGCAAGAGATCGAGAGAGGACACACGAGAGGGGGATTAGAGACTACACGCACAACTTTTTCTTCTTCCACTAGCAAAAAGGCTACCTGTTAACCAAATGTTATGGGAAGAAAGGCAAAAAACAAACACACCAAGCCTCCCCCTCCAACCTTTCTCTGTGTCCTTCAAACCAAATTCACAAATACATCTAGTGGCTGACCTAATGTCTCCACGCTGCTAACTACACTCCTACCTTCTCCTCGTAATACCTGAGTTTGCAATGCAACACATTCATTTACCCTGTTTAAAAAAAAGCCCACGTCTTAAAGGACTGGGTGCAGAAGACATGAAAGGCTGTCCACAGGTCAGGCTCCGGCTTGGAACACACGGCCACTTGGCTCAGAGATTCTGCAGGGCTCTTGGCAATGAATGGGCTCTTTGTTCTGTGGAATCTGCTGCAAACATTTGTAAAAATGGATTTGTACAATGGCAACTTGCAGAACCTTTCCACCACTCCACAAATTAACAACTTGCTCTGTTTAATGCTGCATTAGGAAGACATGTTCTTGTCTTGTCAGAGAGCAATTTCTTTTGATACCCAACACAACCGGTAAAATGCTTAATTTATAGAAAAGCAATTTCAAAAAATAATAATTTGACAGACGGAGGTCTAAGCAAAGAAATATACTGCACATAAGGAGCAGTCTTGGAGAAGGGGACTCTGATATGTGTCTCCTCCCCTATCTAGAGGAGAGCAGCTCGGAGTCTGACCTGTAGCCAAAGAATGTGATCTAGCTGGTTAAATAAAAAATTTAGGGAAACAAAAATATTGTGAACTCAGAAATAAACAGATACACACACAAAAATCTTCCCATCAACATGTGAAAAACATTCCGGTTGGAGCTCTTCCTGAGGAACGTGTCTCTTTTTTCTTTCTCAGAGCAGTTGGGGAAATGGCATTAAGGAGTAATGCTCTGAGTTTTAGATCCATCAAGGGACAAAGTCATCACTCTGCTGGTACCCGTAACATTTCACTGGAAAGAAAAAAATTATAATCCAACACAGGCTACCTAGTATGCACACGATGTGGTGGCCGTCTAGGTAAATTTGCTAGGCTGGGTTGGGAGAGAGCAAACGGCCTTTGACTAAACAGGCAAAACAAAACGCTGTAGGCTCCTTACGCCCACCCAGGGAGGCACCCAGGTAGGGGCAGGGACAACTGCTACAGTAAGGCAGAGAAAGGAAAAGCACCTGAAAGAGCTCTAAGACAGACATGGTGTGGCCACTGGCCAAAGCCAAGAGGGTAAAGAACATTTCCCAGGACTAGGTAGGGTAGGTAGTGAAAGAACAGGAGGTCCAGGCTGTATCCACAGAGGGGGGCAGCCAGGCCCTTAGGAACATGAGGTAGTTTCAAGCCCCCCAAGCCCTTCCAGGTGCTATGGACTCCAGCCCCCCAGGCCTTGGTCGGCCAGGCCCCTGATAACCTAACGGGCAGGCGGGCCACTCTGGTACTTGGGTTGATGGGTGAATGGTCCTTCCCACTGTATGAAAGACTGCAGGTTTTGGATTCAGTCCTGAGGGTGAAACAGGATGGGGTGAGGGGAAGAATATAGAAAGGAAGATTGTTTATTCTCTCTTAGCGGTCTGGCCTTTGTCCCACTACCCTTTGAAAAAAGCAAGGCGAAAGGAGAATAAATCAGTAGTGGGCACCAGGATTCAGAGCATGACATTTTGTTCAGTTGTTTTTTTCAAAGAGCCAATGGGAAGTCAAATTTATGAGAAAGAGGCAAGGAGCGTGAGGAAGGTAGGCCTTGGTAGATCCAGGTAAAGACACTAGGTAGCTGTGAGCCCCAAGGGAGCCAGCAGACAAGTCCCGAGAATTAAGTCATGCCAGGACCTCATGTGGATAAAAAGTGAACAGTGGCAGAAACCAACAGTGGTGGTTTGGATGGTGGGGGTGGGGGCACCCACAGCATGGTGCGAGAATAGAAACCCTTCTCCCGGAAGAGTTGTTTGGAGGGGGGACATCTAACTTAGATTTGGTCACCGCACCCTACTCCCTCAGCTATCACGCTTTCCAAAGAAAAGAGATGGCTAAATCCTCATATCCTGTTTCCAATGTCTCACCCACTTTGCTTAATAAATCTCCCAACACCACTTTGCCCCTTTATGGTGTGCTCTTGTACTTTTATGTGGTAATTCTGTGGCTAGAAAAAGGCAGTTTGCTCTCTGACAGACCAATGTAGGAGTCTGCTGAGAACATGTGGAAAAAGTAGGGATGGTCACACCCCTCCCTTTCCACTGAGGTAGTCGTCTTTGTCAACATCATGGAAATATTCATCTCAGCCCCATCCCACCCTCTCCCTCCAAATACAAAAGAACTATCTCTAAACAATGACAACACTACAACATTAAACATCTTCACATTCTGTAAACTGCAAGGAAATGCATCGGCTGCATTCACACAAAAGCATGTGCATCATGTTGAAGGCCATACATTCAACTCTGTCGTGAAATAAATATATAGAAAAATGAGGTTAAAAAAACAGACAAACAAACAAAAACTCTTCTTGCCATGGAGGCAACTGGAACACTGCTCCACGGCCTCCATCTTGGTCTCTCTGGCTCTTTCTTCTGGAGCCCGTCCTGCCCACGCAAGGTACCGTGGCTGGCCTGAGGAGGGGCTCTGGGAACAGGTCACCCCTTGCCCACGCTGGCCTTGCAGGAGTGCAGTACCACCTTAAAGAGGAGGGGCAGCTGCTCCAGGGGCACATTCACCATCTTTCCTGGTAACAAGGCAGGAAAAGAAGAGTTAGCAGTGGCTGCAGTAGAAGAGTGTTGCCTTTTCGAGAGACTGCAGCAAGAAAGTGCCAGGAGTGTCGCAAAGACAGGAGTGTCAGACAAACTGTGCTAACCTCCTCCGGATGCCCAGACCCATTTTGGTACCCTAGAGAGTCTGGTAATGGTGCAAGTT
This sequence comes from Spilogale gracilis, assembly GCA_004023965.1. Taxonomy (NCBI): domain Eukaryota; kingdom Metazoa; phylum Chordata; class Mammalia; order Carnivora; family Mephitidae; genus Spilogale; species Spilogale gracilis. The sequence goes on from PITA01014039.1 coordinate 13,238, forward strand.
GTAATCATTGCTACCAGCTACTTACTCTGTGCTAGGTGTTTGAATGCATTATCTAATTCTCCCAATATGATATTTCTTGTTACGTCCATTTTATAGATGAGGAAGCTTAAACTGAAAGGTATACCTAGATATTCTCTTCTAAAATGCCCTGGGAAACATATCCTATTTTTTTCCCCTGGTAGATGCTCTAATTAGCATTCTGTTCTTTAGAACAATATAATAGGTTAATAAAAGTACTGGGAAAAAAAGGTGGGGGTCGTCACAGGGACAAAATTGAGAAATTCGGGGTTAAGAAAGGTAAACAGGTTTCTTCATTGGAAGACCTCTCAGAGCATTTAGTGTGTAATACACTTCATAAATACTGTTGTTCTTCTCCCTGCCAGTGCTTTAGAATTACCTGGGGAGTTAAAAAAAAAAAAATTATATATATAAAATATGCCCAGGTCCCACTCCATACCAATTAAATCAGAATCTCTGCAGTGCAATCCAAGCACAGATATTTTTAAAAAGCTTTCCAGGTGATTCAAAATGTTGCCAGAGTTGAAAATCCAGCTCTGTGGGGTAGAGTGGGGGTATTAACCACTGACTTCCCTTTATTTCAGAGAGCATCTGATTGGTATCTTATTCAGTAAAACATAGATCTGGAAATGCTGAGTCATAACCTATCAAAGCACTTCTAAAATTCCAATATTTTAGGTCCAGTTCAGATCTGCTAGACTAAGTCCAAAAAGTAGGAAAAAATTTCCTTTGTCAGACCGAAAACTTTTTCTTTCAAAATTGGGTGTCTGAATTTGACAGAAACAGTTTTATCTTAGAGGTCACACTTCTGAGTTTTCCCTCAGTATATGCTGGATTATTATACACAAGAATCTTTACCAGAAGACCTGAAACAACAATAACAACAAAACCCAGGATTTTATACTGGAACAGACCTTTATAAATGGCAAGAAGCTCAGAAGAGGGTCAAGATTACAGAGCAATAACAACAAAAATTCCTTTGCAAAGGTAGGATTCTTGACCATTATTTTATTATTATTATTTTTAATCTTTCTTTTTAAGCTTTTATTTATTTATTTGACAGAGAGAGATCACAAGAAGGCAGAGAGGCAAGCAGAGAGAGAGGAGGAAGCAGGTTCCCTGCTGAGCAGAGAGCTGGGGGGGGGGGGGCTTGATCCCAGGACCCTGAGATCATGACCTGAGCTGAAGGCAGAGGTTTTGCCCACTGAGCCACCCAGGCGCCCATGACCATTATTTTAAAGATATTGCTTTAAATGAATGATCTCCAAAAATCTATAAGAAATTCTATGAAATGGGGCACCTGGTGGCTCAGTTGGTTAAACGACTGCCTTCGGCTCAGGTCATGATCCCGGAGACCCAGGATCGAGTCCCACATTGGGCTCCCTGCTCGGTGGGAAGCCTGCTTCTCCCTCTCTCACTCCCCCTGCTTGTGTTCCCTCTCTGGCTGTGTTTCTCTCTGTCAAGTAAAGAAAATCTTAAAAGAAAAAAGAAAAAAAGAAAAAAAAAAGAAATTCTATGAAATGAAGTTAACTTTAAAAACTGAAATATAATTAATTCACATAGTGTAAAATACACCATTTTAATGTCTAGATTTCAAAGTCTCTATTCAGGAAATGAAGTTAATTTAGGAAACTCTGAGCCTGTTTCCCCATCTACAGAAGGACCATAAATATCACCAATAACCATCCTTGCAGAGTTTGTTCCAAGATTAAATAACATAAGGCTCCAAAGCACCTTGCACATGATAGGCACTCAGAAAATGTTAGACTCTCTTCCCTACAAAGAAAACACAAAAAACTTCTCATTATGATATAACTTTTCTGAGGGCAATGGTAGTAGCTCTTTTATGCAGTTGTGACGAGCCTGGAATGAGCATCTTGAAAACACTGCTTATTTCATTTCTTTCACAAGCCAAGAGAAGCAAGGAAGGTTTGGAAGCCCAACAACAAGAAATGTTACCTGCAATATAGCGAATCTCAGGTAAGCACATCATGAGGTCAGGAAAGCGGTTCGGCTGATGTGTATATTTATATTCAGTGAAATCCTGGCAAATGTACCAATATCGCTTGTTCAACTGTTCCAGCTGTGAGGCACTGGTCAGACCCCTGATATCTGCGGGGAAAAAAAACACACAGGAAAAGGAGGGGCTTTCTACTGTGGAAGAAACACTAGCTCCTTGAATACGTGCATCTTTTCAATTAAAAGTTATTCAACATTGTCACAACAGGAGATCTTTTCCCTTCTGCCACGGAGAAACAAAACTCTGAATAAGGGAAGGAAAATCAGATAAAGAAGGAAGAAATAATAAAGGACAATCACTAGACTGAGACCCTTGAGTGCTAGGCTGTATCTTCCTCAGCTTCCTACATAGCTCCCAATACAGGGCCTGACACAAAACAGGCACCAGTGGATGTTGAACAACTGACTGAGTCATCTACCTTTCACAATATATCCTTCGGATCTTAAACTGGCTTTTTGCTGGAGCCAATCAGAAAGCTTGCTGATACCTGCACACACTCATTCATGGTCTCCTATGCGCTTCTGCTCATACTATTCTACCTGGGTGGTCATTCCAGCTTTTTTCTATGTAGATTTCTCTCTCTCTCTCATTTATTTATATATAAATGTATATGTGTGTATACATAATGTATATGTATGTGTGTATATGCATATATATACACACATGCACACACCAACTCCTTTTTATATAAATACAAATTATATAATTTATACATAAAATAGGATATAAATATTCTCTATATAAATTTCTCCCAGCCTTTGAGGCCCAGCTCAGATTTCTCCTCCAAGTAGCTGCTGCTGATCTCCCCCGACCTGAGGCTCAGGTAATGTGTCAAGTGCCATTACAGTGTATGCTTCTTGAAGCCAGGGACCTGGGATCTATTTTCTTTAATGTTCAGCACAGTGCCTGGTCTAAGGGAGGCACATGGAACAGCAGATAAATGAAAGGAGAAGATAAATGAATGAACAGTGGAGAAGCAGCTGGAGAAGCGAAGGGGATCAGAAGTCTCTGGACTAGGGAACTGAATACAGTAACAGAGCAATTTCAATGTCACAGAAGGCAAAACAGCCCAGTTCCACTGTGAGAATGGAGCACTCATAGACTACTTTGGAAGAAAGGGGATATAAATTCTCCATCACACTCCAGTTACCAGCAGCCACCGAGCACCACTTTGCAGGTAATACCCCACATAAACCACAGCCGGCACTCTTCTAATTAAAAGCCATGCTTGATACACGTTGTGTGAGTTCTCGTACACCCCCCGCTCTGACCTGAAGAGGCCGTCAGAACCACTGCCAGCCTGTCACAGACGTCTTATCTCCAACAGTTTCATCAGTCACCCTTCTTCAGCCACTGGTAAACTTGGTACATATTTTAAATGACGCATGTACTGTCCTTGGTGTCTGTGTTTAAATGCATTAAAACTGACTCAACAAAGCGAATCCTCTTCCTTCCTCTATGAGTTATAGAGACTGTGGCATTTAGGTTTGAAGAAAAAAATCCAGAGCATGCCCTGTGCTATAGATGGGCAGGCTGAGGAAAGCACAGGCCTTCTAGGATTGGTACCCACACGGTGTGACAGATTGTGTGACAGCCCTGAGGGTAAAGGGGTGGGAGGTGGTGTGTGAAACATGAGGGAAAATGCTCTCTGGCTTAAAAAAAAAAAAAAAATCCCTTTTCTCACCTCCAGCCACTTACCTTGATTTAAGAAGTTAATTGCTTTCATGCAAGCATACTCCTCATTGCTGACCTTTAGCTGATGGAACTTGTGATACAGGTAGATGAGCCGCTCGATCACCTCCATCCCTTCATCACTAAATCTGGGGAACAGACAGGGGGGGTGAGTGGGCTCTGATACTAGTGGAGGTTAAGGAAGGGGAGACAGAGGTCTCCTATAGCTCCTTATGGCATCTAAGACAGAAAAGAGTCTGAGCTTGGGGGAAATGGAATCCAGAACCATTATGAAGGACAGGTAGATCCGTGGTGTGTCTAGAGGCAAAACTGCTCAGACAAGCTGCTGTTCCTAAGGTCAGGTGGAGTCAATCAAATCTAAGTTCATATCCAGCTCCAACATACAAAAGTTAGAAGACTGGGAAAATCATTTGACCCCTCTAAGCTTTGAGGTTCTCTTTTGTAAAATAATAATGCTTGCCTGCTTCAGGTAACAAGGGGCAAAGGCGGTCTGCGATGTAAATGTGGAAAATATGACACTGCCAAGATACTGATGCAGCCGAGATGCAGCCTCCAGGTTCCACGGCAGCTGCGACGGTGACTCTATCTGAGCCTCTGCCACGGTGAAAAAAAAAGCTGATGATGCTATTTTTTAGGTCCACTGTTTCCAGCAGGGCTGAGGTTACACACAATGAAAAATTTTATTGGCAACCCTCCCTTTAGCTATGGAGGAAGGGAAACATTAACTGAACTGCCATACCATGCCAGTCTCCGTGCTGGGCACTTCATGTGCATTTTCTCAGCTCTGTGGGCTATGTGAGATTATCACTACCACTGTATAGATGAGAAACTGAAGTTCAAAGAGCAGAGAGGACCGGTCCACAAGCACACAGCTCGCTGGAGGCAGAGCTAGAACTTGGAACCAAGGCTAACTTCCCAAGCCCTTGGTTTTCCCAATATCTAAGGGCAGCATCACACTGCAGTAGAAACGACTGCATGCGGACCACGCTCCCTTCTTTGGATTAGAAGTAAGCTCCCTGGGGAAACACTGAGTCTTAGAAAAAGGAGCCCTGGGTGAGGGGACTAATACTCTGGGTCGTAGTGGGGAATACCTCGTACCAGCGGAGGTACCACCGAACCAAGCAGGCAAAAAAGCTTAATGGGGAAGCAAGAGTCTCTAATAGTTGGGGTCAGGGTCAGCCTCTCCCCTTCTAGGAATGGACTAAAGAGAGTTCCAGATAGGCCTGAGATGCCGCCCAGCACTGGCACTACTTCCTGGTGCACGTTCAGATCTGAGCGTACACAGCCCTAGGCCGGGTAAGGTCCTGCACACCTACGGAGGTACTACTGCTGTCTGGGCGCTCTTGCGTCTGTGTTGACTCTGAAGGCTTTGCAAAGGCTTGGCCTCTGGGCAAGCAGCACATTTTTCTCTTCCTGGGGGAAAGCCTGGCTCTGAGAGGGGCCAGAAGCACCGGCACTTCTCCAGCAGCAGAGGAGCAGTGCCTGCAGTCTCCAGCCCGACCCCTCTTCCTCAACGCCCATGAGGACCTGACTCAGGGCTTCTTTCCTCCATCCGCGGATTTGCACTATGAGGGCTGACTCCATTTCTCTCTGTGCCTGGCCCAATGGCTTTTACAACTTTATTAATACCTCCCTAAACTGGCTGATAAACAAATTTACACTGAATAACTACTATACTAACCTTATCCACCACTCTACCCTTTGTTGAATGTTTGCTACTTGCCAGTACTTTGTTAAATATTCTATACATATTATTTCACTGGATACTCCCAATAAATCTACAAAATTGGTACTACAGCCCTCTCTGTTCACATGTGGAAACAAAGCTGAGAGATGTTATTTACTGGGTCCCTGGGTCCCTACTGCATTCGTACATTTTACCTCCCTGATGACCTGGGAGCAAAGTTAAGATCACCTACATGTTAGGGATGAGGAAGCAAAAGGAGAACATCCTGCCTACCCCAAGGCTGCACCGCAAGTAAGTGGTGGTGGGGTGGGGCCAAAGTTTAAACCCGAGTGTTCTAATTCCACGCCCCTCGCTTTCTTAGCACTACACTGTCCACTCCCTGACTGTCTTGTTCTTAACGGGTAACTGGGAAAGGCTACCTCTTGCCACCACGGGGGACCTCAGGAGCTCTGTGTTCCCACAGCGACTCAGCCCAGGGCCCAACCAGGTCAGGTGTAAAGTCTGCTGCAGTGTCTCCAGGGTGCAGAGACACGCAGGAGGCGGTGGGCCTGGGGTGAAGAGCGACACCTCATCACGGGCCTCTGGCGTCTATTTCTGTTTCTGAGAGGGAAAAGGTCTTGACTGTGAAATCCCTTCAGTAGCTGGCTGGAGGGGTGGTGTGGGGAGGAAATGTGGTAGGGCATCAAAAAGGAGGACGCAGGCAGAGCAGCAATGCCAGCATCTGTCTGTGGCCGAGCAGTGTAGCAAACAAAGATAACGTTCTCTCCCTTAATCAGCAACCGCTTGCCCCCAGTGCTCGCTCTGGCACCGCAGAACCTGCAGGTGTGTGGTTATCTGCCAGACCCCCTGCCAGCAGGGGTGCGCTTACTGCTGGCCGAGTCTTGATGTGAGGGACACAGAGGAGCTCCCAAGTGCCTGGCGTGAGCTTCTGTCCAAAATCTGCCCTTTCTCTTGGGGACAGCACGTACCTTCTTTTCTACATTTCCTAGGACAGGCAAGCATCATAGACCCCTGGCAGTGGTAGGGGGGCTGGCAGCCAGCCCAGTAGCCCCCACTCAGTCTCCACAGCCCGACTGCAAAGCTTTCCTCCACACCCCGCATCCCACCCCTTGATAAACAAATTGTTCTCTGTTCCATGGGCCTGCTTTCTCCTGCAGCCGTGCCTCCTCCACATCTGCCCACTCCACAGTGCTAACGCCCCTGTATTCCCTGTCTGCAAATTATCAGCATTTAAAGCCAGAGAGTTGGACAATCACACCCATTCTTCTTCCAGGTTCCCATTACACAACCATGCTGGGACAAAGAAAACATTCCCGCCAGGATCCCCCAAACCACTGGACCATTCAGTCAGCAATTGAAGTTGACACTCTGTAAGTTATGTCCCATTAAGGGGGCTGAGAGGCCCGGTTGTCTCTTTTTCATTCAGCTAAGTGCACATACCCCCAGGAACAGTCATGAGCTTTAAAGGAATTGTCATCTCAGCACCCATGTAAACACTCCAAGACTGAAAGTAAGACTGTAACTCTAGGACACATTCCAGAAAGTTGAACTTTTTAGAAGGCTACATTATTTAGTAGAGGGGAATGGTAAGGATTCTAGGCTTTGGAGTACAATAGATCTATAGGCGATAATCTCAACTTCATGTCTTTGTAGGTTTGTAGCGTTGAGCTTTCTCAGCTCTCTGAACCTCATGGTCCTCATCTGTGGAACAAGGATAACATTAGTGCGGTTCCTTGGGGTGGTGGTGAGAACTAACCAAATAATATTTGTAAGGCACTTAAGATGGAATTTGGCACAATGAACAGTCCATAATTGTTAGCTGTTATCATTATTAATGGCATCATCACATTGCTCCTGTTATCACAACAAAAAGAAAAGATTGTTTCTTGAACCTTACAGCCAGGGTGTGAGCACGGAAGCTGGGAGGCAACTTTCCAGAGATCTTACAGAGATGAAGCCAGTGCTCACGAGACAAAAGTGCCCATTAAAGCCCATCTAGTGCAAGGCATCTTCTCTTGAGAGTGAAGGAGTCTTGATTAGGGCCAGGAGCAGTCACAGGCTGGTGCTACAATCTGCTTTAAATCAAATTTGCCCAGCTCACTGTCTGATAACAGCCTGATTAAGGAAAATGGGTACCATAAATTTGATTCAATATTTGAGAAGAGAAAAGGAGGTGGTCATGTATCATCAGGGAAAAGCCTGCTCCATGACAGCAGGAACTCACTTGCACTCAAGAGTTGTGAAAAAGTAAAGGCATTTTGGGGGAGTAGGAGTAATGCAGGAGCACGCAAGGTAGAAAAGAGCTATGGCCAATTATAGACTCCACACCCTGGGCTTCTAGCAGAGTAAGGAATGCTTTACTCTGATGTACCTGATTCCAGACGTTCTCATACTTGCTTTTCCTCTGAACTCCTGGGCTCTCAAGCTCGGGTGTCTCGGGCTCAACAGACTCCAAACCAAACTCAGAATGGCTCATCTCTTAACCTGTTCTTCTCAGGTTCCATTATCTTGGCTAAGAGAATTCACACTCACCTGCCTGGCAGCATCCCAACTTCTGCCTCTCTGAAGTCCCACCTACACCTCCTTGTTATCTCTTAACACTATGCGGTCTTCTCTATCCCCACAGTCACTGCTGCCTTGTCCAGGCCTTTTTTGCTTTTACCTGGGTTATGGAAAAACTTCATACCCAGCCACCATCCTCTTGTGCTGCCCATGCCAATCCATCTTGAGCTTTACAGCCACAGGGATCTTTCTAAAATGACACCTGACTATGTAATTGCTCCACATAAAAACATCTTATGACTTAATGGTATTTACATAATATAATCCAAATTCTTTTGATAGGCATTTAATCTTTTTTTTTTTGAAGATTTTATTTATTTACTTGACAGAGAGAAATACAGTGAGAAAGGGAACACGAGCAAGGGGAGTAAGAGAGGGAGAAGCAGGTTTCCTGCCGAGCAGGGAGCCAGATGCAGGGCTTGACCTCAGGACCCTGGGATCATGACCTGAGCCGAAGGCAGACGCTTAACAACTGAGCCACCCTGGTGCCCCTAGACTAGCATTTGAACACCTTCATGATCTTTTTCTTTCTTACCTTTTTTTTTTTTTTTTTTTTTTTTTAAAGATTTTATTTATTTGACAGAGAGAAACACAGCTGGAGAGGGAACACAAGCAGGGGGAGTGAGAGAGGGAGAAGCAGGCTTCCCGCCGAGCAGGGAGCCCGATGTGGGACTCGATCCCGGGTCTCCAGGATCATGACCTGAGCCGAAGGCAGTCGCTTAACCAACTGAGCCACCCAGGCGCCCCACTTTCTTACCTTTTTCTCCAGTCATTTCTCCCCTCATTTCTGCCTCTCAGACAAACTTTCTCTAAACCCTAATCCATGGGATTGTGTTTGGTTCCCTGCACAAACCAATCATCCAGGATCTCTAACCTTCAGGACTTTATCTCCTGCCTTCCTCCTATTCTCTGTAACCTACCTAGAAAAATCCACTTCAAGATGCAGCTCAAATGTCTTATCCTCTGGCAAGCGTTAATAAGAGAGGTACTTACTCCCTTGGCTGTGCTTGCCCCTCGATCTCCTAGTATCCCCCTCGATTATAGACTGTTATCTGTTTCTATTTGTCTCCCAATCCCCCAAACCAAGAATAGGGGCTCTCACCTTAGAGTCAGAAACCGTATCTGCACCATCTCAATCCCAACACCCCTCCTTCTGACACACACAACAGGGTCCTAGGTACATGGGCACGGAATAGTAAGTCCTAACAATAAATCTATTTCTTACCCTCAGAACTAACACATGTTCTAGAATCAGCATTGTTCAACAGAAATTTCTGAGATGATGGAGATGTTTTCTGCACTGTCCATCCAGTACTCCTTAAGCACATGTGGCTACTGCAAATGAGGACTGAATTTTTTACTTTATTTAATTTTAATTAACTTAAATTTAAAAAGTCACCTGAGACTACCAGTTAGTATATTGGACAGTGCAGCTCTATATTCTCCTTGGTAAGGAGCCTTTCGAGAAATAAACATTCCCTCATTAATTTACTAGACTCTGCCTTGCTCTTGGGGCTCAAGGGACTGGATACAGTGGAATGGGGTGCTTTATGAAGCTCAAAGCCACAAAGAGCCCTGCATGGCCAATGACCCCTGCCTACCTGCAGAGGGCCTGGGAAAACCCATCCTTCTCTAGGGACTAGAGCCCAGAGGCCGACTCTGTAGACAGCCCCAGGCTGCACTGGTGGATTCTAGGCGGATAAAGCGCGCAGACACACTGGGCCAGCTCTGCAAACCCTGGCAATATTAAAGCCTGCTGACTGCAAGTCAAACACTCAGTTGGTCCAGAATTAAAGAGCAGCAGATAGGAGTTTAATGGAAATAATAAATTAGAGGCTCAAAAGCTGGGGTTTGGACATCTGCAAAATCAGATAGCTCTGTTTACAGGGCAAAGTGTCAGCTAGGTTCAAAACTGTCATTTATAGATGACCCTGAAGCCAGAAAGCATCACTGAAAAGGAAATATTAGAAAACTAGGGGAAAGTGTCAGCACCCAGACTCTTCCCTCCCTCAGCTGTGCAAAGGACCCTGAGGGTCTTGAACTTTATTTTCAGCCTCAGCCTAATTGTTAATTAGCCTGTCTCTATTCCATGGCATTCGGGTGACAGAGGAGAGGCGCTTTGGTCCTGTGTAGAGAAGTGTGATGCTAGTACACCATCTCCTCTAGTTTTCATTGATGGGGTACCTCTTTTCCCCTCTTTCTTAGTGTTCTGGAATCCTATGACTTCCATTTTTAAAAACTATTCAATGAAGATGAATTACTGAAATGTGTATTTAAATGTGATCTAAACTTTATTTTTCACATAATTAATTAATAAGCCAGAAAAGTTGTAATCAATAAATTACTCGTCCTGATTTTGGAAAGTCACCGTGTGTTCTAGGTCTTCAAAGTGAGTAAGTAAAATATCTGTGCTAGACAGGGAGAGGAGGATCCTGGCCAGGTAGAACGAGAAGTTATGCCAGAAAACACTGAAGACAGTGGCTCGGTCTCTTAGCCCCAGTGCATCTCAGACACAGTCAGAGCCTGCACTTTGACATTAGGCAGGCAAAGGTTCACATTCAGGCTATGGGTTCAAACCCAAAACATTAAAGGGCAGGTCTCTTTGAACTTCAGTTTTCTTATCCATAAAATAGGCATAAAAACACCTATAATGCTAGAGGCTGTAAGAAATGAGTAAGACGGTAATATAAAATACCAAGCCCGGTGCCTGGTATGTAGTAGGTACCACAGTGACTTCTAGATCTTGTTCTTGAATTGTAAACTACAGCTCAGAGCCCCTCACTTTATAGATGAAGTTTAGAGTTTAGGTTTTTTGTTTTCCCCAGACACATTCTCTTACCTCAGCAATCCGGATGTGATTACTACTACTAATAATAATAATAACAATAACAACAACAGTGTTAGCACTCTGCTAAGGCTTGTTGCACAGTATCATTTATTTGTCACAACTACCTTGTTGGGGAGGTACTGGTATTATTCCATTTTATAAATTCAGAAGGTAGGAATGAGAGACCTGATTGTGGTTACAAAGCTAGTCAGTGGAAGAGTAAGAAGTCAAAGCCAGGCCTGTGTGTGCTTTTAATTCCTATCCTCTGGAGTGTCAGCGGGGGCACTCCACCCCCACCTTGCAGGGATGATGGCGGTTGTTTGGGACGCCCCCCCCAGCCAACAGCCCTTACCTGTGTAGCTCTTCATCAGAGGGCGAGTACTTGGCAGTAACATCAGCAAGCTCCCCAAAGATCTGTTTGCTATATACGGTGAGAGAGGACAGCAGGATTAATTCCTGCCAGGTAGAGCTCAGGAGGCACGTGTAATCCTTGATTGAGAGCTCGCAGAAGAAAGGCAGTTTCTTGATCCAGGCAATCTGCCTAAAGAGCAGCTCGTCAGCCAGGCGGCAAAGCAGGGCAAATAGCTCTGCCTGAGTCACAGCATACCTGGGGGTAGGACAGTGGAAAATCACTTCCAGTGACGGGGTTGGGGCAGGGGGGAGGAGCACGGAGGCACAGGGAAAGGGTACTGCTAAGAGTAAAAAGGGTCTCTGCCAGTGGGTTCCTTACCCTTGTTCATGGGTCACCAGCTCCATTTAATTGAGTCTAATGATAGAGGGGCAGGACTGGGGCCAGCAGCAAGCTCAGGGCCGGAGAGGTGGGTTTGGTGAGAAAAGGTTGTAGAAAGGGAAAGGAGACTTGGAAATCTGGGCAATTACTAGGGAATATGACTTTTAACGTTAACATTTCAACATTCCACTAATGTTCCATGTGTCAGAGAACATTCCATCACTCTGCACTAGTTTTGGCAAGGAGAGCTCCAGTAGGGCAGATCTGGTGCCCACCCCATACAGGGACTGGAACAGAAATGAGCTGGAGGCCATAGGGCTGAAAAAGAAGAGAACATGTTCAGAAGCTTTTCCTGCTCTCTTTGCACCCCCTGGTGGAGAGACTTCAGAAACTAAAGTTGCTCAGCCCCTGGAAGCCGCTGCTGCGTGGAAGGGACAGGGCATTTCTCATCTCTGGGCTGGATGAGCCAGGGTCCCAGTTTTCTTTTTCTCGAGGCCCCTTGGCATGACTCATCTCCACACTCCCACACCCTTGTTTATAAAGATTTTGTGTGGCCTTCTTGTAAGCAGATCTTTGAATTTCCTCTTCCGATATTGGAGACAAGCTTGAGAAATCTCAGGATACATCCTAGGGGGTCTAAGCTTGATAACAAACAGCCTATGCCTCATACCCCAGGAGTAATGGGCGCAGCAACAGGTGGGCCTAAAGACTGAACTAGTATCTATTAGGTAGAGCTGACAGAGGATTAATAAGAGTATTCCTTCCGCCCATTCAGGTCTGTACACAGTGCCTACGGCACCAGGCCACCGATGGGCACACTGACGGGGGATGCAGACAGTCTACAACCAGTTAATGCCTTGAATGCCTTGTTAATGAGCTTAGACTTGATGTATAATTATCCCAGAATTACAGCTCATCTCTGGCTCAGAGCCACAGAAGCACTCATACCACCTCAGGGCCTGGCTTACCTAGGCCCAAGCAGAAACAAGTCCTTTAATCCCAATTCCATAAGAATTGATAAACAGCCCCAACTCTGAAAAAAGATGCTCAAGAGAAAAACAAGGGACTGCAGACTTGAAAGATAAACACAGATTTGTCCTCTGATGCTTGAGTCATGACTCATTACCCCCTGACTCATTCCAAAGCCTAGGGATGAAGGTGGGTGTGGGGCAGGGATCACTGAAGTTACAAGGGCTAAACGGGGCACTCACCCATCTTCAATCAACATGGGCGTGCCAAGGGGCTCCAGGTCCTCGGCTGACACCAGCTGGTGAATCAGACTGTATGACTGCGGGTCCAGACTCCGAGCTTGTGGGGGCAGGAGTGGCGAGTGGGCAGAATAGCTAAGAAGGTGCGGTATGTACTGATAGTGTGGAGGCACAGACATCCCCATGTACTGTTCCCTGAATGCCATGAATCCATTGAGTTCCACAGACCTACTGAAGAGAAAAGTTTCATGTCAAGCAGAACCGCGGCAGGTCTACCACCGTCTGTTCAAGGTGGCTAAGGTGTGTGTGTGTGTGACTTATCACTGGACACCCAGGACCTGGCAAAAGAGGCACTGAGTAAGGGGTGGTTGAATAAGTTCTTTGTATAGGTGCTACGTTTGAAGGGATTTTAATGGATACTTACAAACTATGATCCACAAGGGTGGGGTTATGTATTTTTTGTACTGCTAGGAAAACTACGGGATAGACAGGCTATGGGCCTTGCCAGGCGATAAAACAAATCCAGCACCTAGCAAGGAATCTGACATAGAACCCGGCAAGAACTCCCTACGCATTTAAAGAAGGAACAAAAAAGGAACAATCAAACGAATAAAAGTTATAATAAAATAGCAAGAGAAAGGCAGATTCTTATCTTCCCTTTCCTGGAGAAATCTAACCACGCTGTCACCTAAAACAAAAATCCCCTGGCCTTACCTCGGTGCATTTCCTGTAACAGGGGCTGACAACCAGAGCCTCCGGCCCATCTGGTAAATGAAGAGTTAATGGAACACAGCCACACTCCTTCATTTATACAGTCTCTGGCTGCTTTTGCTCTGTAATAGTAGGACTGAGTAGCTGAGACCCAGACTGTGTGGCCTGCAAAGCCTAAAATATCTATTATCTGGACTTGATAGAAAAAGTTTATCAATCCCTTCCCTATAAGACAATATTGTGCAAAAAAGGAAATCTACCCTGGTAGTTGATGGCTACATTTTTTACACCTAACAGCTAACTTAAAATAACATTCTTGAACCAAGAGTCTCCAAAGTGGTATTCCGTGATAGCAGCACATTTAATTAGCTTAAAATTTTTCAGTTTCTTAAAATTTATAAAGTGAAAATCTTCACTCTTGCTGAGACAGAGAAATGAGAACTTAATTCAATATTGTCAATGTGGTTTGTTTTATTTCCGTGATAAATGTGAGAAAAGAGCTATATTTAAAACGGTATTCTGTTAGGTAAAGAATGGATGGGCACATGCAGCAACTGTATCACTTTATGAGCCTACAGAAGAGACTGCTGACATTTTCAAGGTCTTTAACAAAAAGTGGGCTATGGAAAAAAAAAAAGTGGGCTGTGAAATGCTGCTTCGTGCCATCCTCGCCCCTACCCAAAAGACAGAGGGAGCAAGAGTATAATGGCTGAGACAGACTGGCAGGAAAACCCAGCCCAGAGGGTCCTTGTGGGTCTACTCTTTGGGTGGTCCCTAGATGGTGCTGGGTTTGCCTTGAAGCTCACCTGGAGGACAGTGTGGAGCCTGGTGAGGGCTGGTTGCACTCGGAAGCCCTGTTCCCGGGGGAACTGTGGTCGCTGTCACCATGGTTGCTCCAGGGATTGGCCTCTTCCTCAAATTCCTGCCCAGACATGATCCTTTCGATCTCTTCCTCTGATATCTTTGACAAGGAATTGATACACGTTAGATTGGGTGCTCTGTTCCTTCTTTAGGACCAAGAATTCATTTAAACCTCACAAGCTTCCCAGAACTCTCTAGGGAGACACCCAGATTCCTTCCCCTCCACCTCCACACTCCAGGGTCTCTCACTAATCTTAGGACAGCTCAGTTGCTTGCTTCCCAGCACCATAGCTCACTATGGCTTTCCTCTTGTCCATTTACCCTCTCAAACCACAAAGCCTCCATGTTCTTCAACACTCTTTGAGTCTATTTTTCCTTACCCCTGAAACACTACTCTTCAAGAACAAACTCCTACTTGCCTTTTAAGACCCAATTCAAATGTCGCCTTCTTTGTGAATCCTTCTACCACCACCTAGACAAAATTTTAGGTCCTTCTTCTATCCACTTCTAATTCTGTGTATTCTGAGATAGACAGAATAGCACAGTGGTTAAGAGGATGGATTCCAGAGTCAGACCACCTTTGTTCCAACACAGTTTCTGCTACTTTCTAGTTGTACAATCTTATGCAAGTCTTTTAACTACTTGAACTTAACTTCAAAATTTGAACAAAAACTATCTGTGTGGTAGAGAAAATAATAGTGTCTGTCTCATGGGATTGTTGTGAGAGTTAGATAAGTTAATACATTATCACATGGTTAGAAAAGGACTTAACACATAGCAACCATTAGGGAAGGTTGGCGCTGATATCTTTACCATCGTTGTTATTTTTATAGCACTTATGGTAATGTAGCATTAAAATACACTCTATCAGACCTAAGGCTATAAGAGAACCCAGAAAAAAGTGTACAAAGAATGCATGTTGGATAAATAAACAAATGTTCACTTGTTAAGTTACTGTCCACGAAACTTCACAGGATTTTCTCAGTGAGAAAGACTTTCCCAAGCTTACAGAATAAATAAGAGATTTTAACTAGACAAGTGAATTGACTTCCCCAAGATCACACTGTGTACCCATGTCTCCGGAGGAGTTTGAGGAAGAGGCCAAAGTCACCAAGTATTCAGTTCATGGCTCCTGCTACCATACTATAAATGGAGTGAATAAATACATCTTCTATAAAGTGTTTAACCCAGAGTTGAAGCCTAACTGGCTAAACTCAGCACAGAATGAGAGTGAATAGGAAGGAGTAAGGGCCAGATAAATTTTTATTTCTTGCTCCTATAGGAAGCCTGGGAGGACATTTTCTCTCAAGTCTGCCTGACTCAAACCTTTGTTCCAGCAGTTTGTGAGGAAACCTTGAGCTGCTCTGATCATAAATACAGGAGGCACTCAGAACTGGAAGACAGCCAGCACACAGGACTTGGAGGGAAAACAAGAAATATTTAACTGGTACAGAAGTTGAGTGATTTGCCTCAACAAACTTAGATTGTATACGGATTACAGGGGTAGTCTTTTTTTATTCAATAACATGTAACAAAACAAACAAACCTTTTCTCTTAGGGATCTTTAGAACACTGAAATATCAGATTTTATAAGACATGTAAAGACAAAAGACACCATCACACTACAAGACATCTACTGAGACGCTGAAGCAGCTCAGTGATGGTAGTGAGATCAATACCAGAGCTTGGAGGTCGTGAAAGTACTTGAGCTGGGTAAAAAGAACCAGTCCTAATAAATCAGATTATTCCAGCTGGGAGTTGAAGTAGAACGTATCAGGAGGGCTTGATCTAGGTTCAGATCTCATCTGTGATTTCCTAACTGGGTGCTTACTGTCAGGCAAGTCACTCAAGTTCTCTGAGCCTTAGTTCCTGCACTATAAAATGAAAATAACACCACCTACTTAGTCGTCTGGGTTCCCTCTTAAGGTGCAGAACTGACTCAGACAGACTTGAGAGGTTAATCTGAGATAAAGAGATGAAGTGCACAATAGGTACTCAATAAATCGTAATTTTATCCCTAACTTTAAGTTATAATTAAACATAGTTAAGAACTTGGTAGATAACAGCTCTCTCTTCCTAACACTACCTAAAAAAGTAAGAGACAAAGGGAAAATTATATGCTCAGTATCAGAAAGTCAAATACAATGACAAATGAAATAGATTTCTCTGAGCATCAGCTCCCTCCGTTATAGAAAGTACATAAAGTCTAAAGACATAAGCACCTCAACATCCCTGCCATGGTGGGAGAAGGGTACTCAAAAGACACTGAATGCTGAAGAAGGTTTATTATTGAGGAAATACTTAAGAATTCTTTCCAATAGATAAGCTTTCCACTACATCGAAATAGAAAAAGAATGACTATAAACAAAGGCCATATGTGAAAAGCCTACAGCTAATACCATACTCGATAAAAAAACTAAAAGCTTTTTCTTTAAGATCAGGATCAAGGCAAAAATGCCCATTCTCACCATTTCTATTTAACACAGTACTGAAGTCTCAGCCATTGCAATTAGACATGTAAAAGAAATAAAAGGCATCTAAATCAGAAAGAAGTAAAATTATCTCAGTTCACAGATGACAAGATCTTATAAACAGAAAACCAAAAAACTGTTAGAACAAAAGAATTCAGCAAAGTTTCAAGACACAAAATCAACACAAAAAATCAGTTGCATTTTTACATAGTAACAGTGAATCTGGAAAGGAAATTAAGAAAACAACCTCAGTTACAATAGTATCAAAAAGAATAAGATACTTAGGAATAAACATAACTAAAGGGATGAAAGACTTGTATACTGCTGAAACAAATTAAACATATACTGGGGCACCTGGGTGGCTCAGTTGTTAAGTGTCTGCCTTTGGCTCAGATCATAGATCATGATCCTGGAGTCCTGGGATCAAGCCCTGCACTGGGCTCCCTGTCGGGCGGGAAGCCTTGCTTCTCAGATCTCCCACTACTCCTGCTTGGGTTCCCTGTCTCACTATTTCTCTCTCTGTCAAATAAATAAATAAAACTTAAAAAAAAAAAGAAAAGAAATTAAAGATAGAAATAAGTGGAAAGACATCCTTTGTTCACAGATTAAAAGACAATTATTGTTTTTTCTTTTTTTAAGATATTTATTTATTTATTTATTTATTTATTTATTTATTTATTTGACAGAGAGAAACACAGCCAGAGAGGGAACACAAGCAGGGGGAGTGAGAGAGGGAGAAGCAGGCTTCCTGCCAAGCAGGGAGCCCGATGTGGGGCCCGATCCCGGGTCTCCAGGATCATGACCCGAGCCGAAAACAGTCGCTTAACCAACTGAGCCACCCAGGTGCCCCTAAAAGACAATTATTGTTAAAATAGTCATACTATCCAAGGTGATCTACAGATTTCAATGCAATCCCTATCAACATTCCAATGGCATTTTTTGCAGAAATAGAAAAAAAATCCAAAAATTCATATGGAAACCCAAAGAACCCCGAATCACCAAAACAATCTTGACAAAGAACAAAAAACTAGAGGGGGTCTTATATTTCCTGGTTTCAAAACATATTAAAATATACAGTAATCAAAACAGTACAGCACTGGCATGAGGACAGGCTTATAGACCAATGGAACAGAATAGAGAGTCCCAAAATAAACCCACATTTATACAGTCAAAAGATCTTTAACAAAGCTGCCAATACTACGTAAGAATAGCCTCTTCAACAAGCAGTACTGGGAAGTTAGTACGAGGGTTGTGGGTGATTGTTAAGCTGTTTAACAAGTGGTACTGGGAAAACTAGATATTCATATGCAAAAGAATGAAATTAGATTCTGTTCTTACACTTCATATAAAAACCAACTCAAAATGGATTAAAGACTTAAATGTAAGACCTGAAATGTAAAAGTTTTACAGGAAAACAGAGAAAAGTCTTCTTGACATTGGCCTTAGCAATGATTTCTTGAATATGATATCCAAAGTACAGTCAATAAAAGTAAAAAGAGACAAATGGAATCATGTCAAACTAAAAAGCTTCTGCAAAGCAAACCATCACAGCATCAACAGGAACCTACAGAATGAGAGAATATCTGCAAAACCATTTTATCCGATAAAGGTTAATACCCAAGAGATACAGGGAATTCCTACAACTCAAAACCAAAAACCCCAAATAACTTGATTTAAAAATGGAGCACCTGGGTAGCTCAGTCAATTAAGCATCTGCCTTTGGCTCAGGTCAGGATCCCCAGGGTCCTGGATGGAGGCCTGCATCAGGCTCCCTCCCTGCTCAGCAGAGAGCCTGCTTCTCTGGCTCCCTCTGCCTGCTGCTCCCCCTGTTGTGCTCTATCTCTCACTGTCTCTCTCTCTGTGTCATATAAATAAAATAGGGGCCTGGGAGTCTCAGTCTTTAAGCATATGCCTTCAGCTCAGGTCATCATCCCAGAGTTCTGGGACTGAGCCCCAAGTGCTCAGCGGGAAGCCTTCTTCTCCCTCTCTCACTCCCCCTGCTTGTGTTCCCTCTCTTGCTGGGTCTCTCTCTGTCAAATAAATAAAATCTTTAAAAATAAATTAATTAATTTTATAAAATTTTAAAAAAAAAGGGCAAAAAGGACACCTGGGTGGCTCAGTCAGTTAAATGTCTGCCTTCTGCTCAGGTCAGGATCCCAAAGTCCTGGGACTGAATCTCGCATTAGGGTCCTTGCTCAGCAGAGAGCCTGCTTCTCCCTCTGCCTGCTGTTCCCCCTGCTTGTGCTCATTTTCAACCCCTCTCTCTCTCTGACAAATAAAATCTTTAAAAAAAATAAATAAATAAAAATGAGCAAAAGATTTGAAGAGACATACAAAAAAATATCTTCTCCAAAGACATGTAAACAGCACAGCCAACATATGTATGAAAAGATGCTCAATATCATTAATCATCAGAAAAATGCAAATTAAAACCATAATGAAATATCACCTCACAACTATCCAGAATGCCATTATCAGAAAATAAGAAATACCAGAGAAGATGCAGAAAATCGGAACCCTTCTTCACTGCTGGGTGGAAATGTAAAATGATGTGGCCACTATAGAAAACGGTATGGAGGTTTCTCAAAAAATTAAAAATTAAACTACCATATAACCCAGTAACCCCACTTCTGAGTATTTATTTATTTAAAAAGATTTCATTTATTTATTTGACAGAGAGAAACACAGCTAGAAAAGGAACACAAGCATGGAGAGTGAGAGAGGGAGAAGCAGGCTTCCCATCGAGCAGGGAGCCTGATGTGGGGTTCAATCCCGGGACTCCAGGATCATCATCGGAGCTGAAGGCAGTCGCTTAATGACTGAGCCACCCAGTTCTGAGTATTTATCCAAAAGAGCTAAAATCAGGATCTCTAAGAGATGTCTGCCCACCTACATTTACTGCAGTATTATTCACAACGGCCAAGAGATGGAAACAACTTAAATATCCATTGATGGATTAATGGATAAACAAAATATGGTATATACATACAATAGCATATTATTCAGCCTTAGAAATCCTAGCATATGCTACAATGTGGATGAAACTTGAGGATATTATGCTAAGTGAAATAAGTAAGTCACAGAAGAACAAATACTACATGATTCCACTTATATGAGATATCAAAATTAGTCAGACTCTTAGAAAGAGAAGGTAGAATGGTGGTTGCCAGGGACTGGGAGAACAGAAAATAAGGAGTTGTTGCTCAATGGGTATAGAGTTTCCATCATAAGATGAAAAGGTTGTAGAGATCAACTGTACAAAAATGTACCTATAGTAAATAATACTGTACCATATACTTAATTTGTTAAGGAGATAAATTTCATGTTATATGTTTTTTATCACACACACACAAAAGAACACATACGGGTATAGACCAAAATAAACTATAATTTTTATTATAACATGAGTAAAAATGTTTGATTTTAAAAAAAGATATGAATACAGCACATACCCACAGCCCGACTAAGTGCATATATGTGCTAGGAAATGCCCCATATTTCATCAGCATATGTCTCAAAACAACTACAAATTGCTGTCTTTCTTCCTTCGCCTTCAACTGGATAAATCCTATTAATTTTTCCTAGCAGCTCTCTCTTGAATCTATTCTCTCCTCTTCAAACTGTACTACCATTGTCCTACTTAAAACCACTGTCTAGGGGCGCCTGGGTGGCTCAGTCGTTGGGGGTTTGCCTTCAGCTCAGGTCATGATACTGGAGTCCCAGGATCGAGCCCCTGCATCAGGGTCCCTGCTCGCCGGGAAGCCTGCTTCTCCCTCTCTCACTCTCCCTGCTTGTGTTCCCTCTCTAGCTGTGTTTCTCTTTGTCAAATAAATAAATAAAATCTTAAAAAAAAAAAAAGACAAAACAAACAAATAAGAAAACCCACTATATCTCTTGGCTGGACTTTTTAAAACCTCTGAACTGCTTTTTTCCTCTGCTTCCACTTTCATGGACACTTACCCAGCTCCTCAGAAACCATTTCTCTTGCTAGAATGATCTTTCTTTTTTTATTTTTATTTATTTGACGGAGATAGAGAAAGACAGCAAAAGCAGGGGAAGCAGCAGAGGGAGAAGGAGAAGCAGACTCCCAACTGAGCAGGGAGCCTGACGTGGGGCTTGATCTCAGGACCCTGGGATCACGACCTGAGCCAACGGCAGACTGCTTAACTGAGCCACCCAAGTGCCCCTTTCTTTCTTTTTTTTTTTTTAATTGTAATTTTATAATTTATTTTTAAAAAGATTTATTTAGGGGCGCCTGGGTGGCTCAGTTGGTTAAGCGACTGCCTTCGGCTCAGGTCATGATCCCGGAGACCCGGGATAGAGCCCCACATTGGGCTCCCTGCCCGGCGGGAAGCCTGCTTCTCCCTCTCTCATTCCCCCTGCTTGTGTTCCCTCTCTGGCTGTGTTTCTCTCTGTCAAATAAATAAAATCTTAAAAAAAAAAAAATTAACCTTTAAAAAAAAAGTAAATAAATAAAAAGATTTATCTATTTTCTGGGCGGGAGGGCAGAGGGAGGAGGAGAGATAAAGTCTCCAACAGACTCCCTGCTGAGTAAGGAGCCTGATGTGGGGCTGGGATCATGACTCCATCAAGATCAAGATCGATCTTGTGGTCTTTCACCTCTGTTCTGTCTAGCAGTAGCAGCAGATATTTGGTTCCCCACCTCTTCCCAGCATAGCTAATTCCTCGTTTCCTTCAAGACTCAGTTCAAACTTTACCTTCTTTGGAAGGCTTCCCTAAATGTCTTCAGTTTCTAACCACGGCTCCAATTTGAAAAAAAAATAAAAAGAAGAAGAAGAAGTTTCTGTACTCCTTGGACATCCTGTTACCATTCACTATACTCTGATGTTGGTTTACACATCTGTCTCTCCCACTAGACTGAGTTCACAGTACAAAGGACCTGCACACAGTAAGCACTTAAATATCTGTGGGATAGAATGGATATTATCGTTCCTACTCTACAAGTAAGGCAATGAACTTTCTGCTGACATATCTTTGGAGACACTGAACAGCAAAGTAGTCTTACTGATTTCTACCAGGCTAAGTTATCGACAACCTTGAGTGACTGACATAAAAATCCTCTGGAGGGTTTAGAACCAGAATTAAATTCACTTCCTGTGAAGTCCGTGGGAAGGGTTGATGAAATCACAAGAAGCCTTTAATCAGTATGTTACATATTTAAGATTTTCAAAGCACTTTCTTAAGCAGGCTCTAAAAACAATTTTACAGGAATGAAAGCAAGATGGCTCCACCCATCAGGAGATGAGAGGATCAAGGTAAGGAGCTACGAAAGCACTGGGCTTCCAGGATGGATCATAAAGACTAAGGCCTAGAACTCACCTGGACCGGCCCAATGCTCTTATTTCGGCCTCCAGGCATGCCATCTTCTCTGATCGCTGGAAGAAAACATAAGTCAAGACAGTCAAAAGCATACCCACAGAAATATAGGCACAAAAAGAGAACTTACTTGGCAAAAAGCATTAGGTAATAATTGGTGAAATCAAGATTTCAACAGACCTCAACCGAGGTCTTTCTGGACCCAAAGTACACACATTTTCCATTATTCTAGGCTACCTCAAAATCAAAATCAAAAGATACTTCTGGGCCCCCAAGGCAACAACACATACCACACACCCTGCCTACATTTAATATGCTCAGCAAAGGTGACAGCATTATTAATAGTCCTGTGCACAGTTACAAATTTCCCACCAGGATGATGCATCTGAAGGCCTCAGGAAATTCAAAGAGAGGAATAGAAAGAATATTTCCATTTCCAAAGCAAGTATTTTTTATTTCTAGGCTATGTTTGAGTCTAATTTATAGGATGAGGAGAATAGATTTTTTTTAAATTAATCAAAATTTTGATCTGACTGGTTTTTCCTTATAAAATCAGTCACTAAAGGGGTGCTTGTGTGGCTCAGTCGGTTAAGCATCAGACTCTTGGTTTTGGCTCAGGTCATGATCTTGGGGTTGTGAGATCAAGTCTTGTGCAGGGTGTGGAGCCTGCTTGGGATTCTCTCTCTCCTTCTTCCCCTGCCCCTCCCCTCCAACTCGTGTGTGTGTGTGTGTGTGTGTGTGTGTGTGTGTGTGTGTGTAGAGTAGCAAGATATGAAGTTGAAGGCTGAAGAGGCCAACTGGGGCCTGATCATAGAGACAGCCTTTAATGTCAGGGTAAGAGTATGGACTTCAGCAGAGGAAGCTGAGGATAAGATGGAATGCAGAGGACGGATGTCGCCAGGTTAGCATTTTCAAAATATCTTTGTGATGGACGCTGTGGAGGTTACCTTGGAGCAGGCAATGTTAACAACAGAAGATAAGTGAAGAGCATCATGTGAGAGTGAGCTTTGTTTTATATATGTATGTGTGTGACACACACACACATATATAAATAATATACCTGCTTCTAAAAAATTAACATAAAGAATCTAGAAAGTCCTTGGGGCAGGACTGAGGGTTCCAAGCACAACACTATGGTAACTGAAAGGCTAAAAGGAAGTTCAACTTCCTTAAACAGACATCATTCTCAGTATTCTTAGAATTTTATACATTTCAGAATTAGACAAGCTTGGGTCTAAATCCAGTTTTGGGGGCACCTCTGTGGCTTAGTCTGCTCAGGGTCACCTTTAGCTCAGGTCGTGATCCCAGGGTCCTGGGATCAAGTCCCACATGGGTTCTGTGCTCAGTGGAGAGACTGCATCTCCCTGTGCTCCTCACCCCACTCGTGTGTGCTCACTCACAAAAACAAATACATAAAAACATCTTTTAAAAATAAATAAGTAGGGGCGCCTGGATGGCTCAGTTGGTTAAGCGACTCCCTTTGGCTCAGGTCATGATCCCGGAGACCTGGGATCGAGTCCCACATCAGGCTCCCTGCTCGGCGGGAAGCCTGCTTCTCCCTCTCTTACTTGCCCCTGCTTGTGTTCCCTCGCTGGCTGTGTTTCTCTCTGTCAAATAAACAAAATCTTTAAAAAAAAAAAAAAGAAAGAAAGAAATAAGTAAATCCAGTTTTTGCCTGGTCTGTGTAACTACAGACAAGTTCCTTTACCTCAGTTTCTTGAAGAATAAATGGGGCTACTGGAACCTATCTTATGGGGTATTCTGAGGATTATATATAAATTAACAAAGCTAAAGCACCAAGCACAGGGCCTAACACATAAAGTAGGTCTTCAGTAATGAATCCTTCCCTCTAACCAGCCTCTTTTCTATGTACACAGTAATTAAAAAAACCAAGGTTCCATTCCTAGCTTTGATGGAGACTTAACATCTTTATCTGTGAAATAGAGACAATATAGTCTTCTTTACAAGGCTGCTGTGAATTTGGAGCAGTAAACATACACAGCTTATATTAGAATCAGATGCATAGTGGGTTTTGTCTGGAGATCTCTTTCAACCTAACTGCAAGTTCTAAAAATCCTTTATCCCCTCTCTGCTATTCTAGAGTCAATGACAGTCTTCAGACATTCCTATTCCAATAATGAGTTTTTTTATGTCTTTGCTTCAGCTCACAGGTGCAGAATAAAGATCTATCATCAGCAGATCCAACACGGAATACATTTTACTTGATATCTCATTCTCACTGTCTTGGACATGAAGAAGAAACTAAACTTTTTTTTTTAAGGGCCATAAATCTTAAAGATTTACAACTTACCAATTTTTTGTTCTGATATTTAAAAGCTCATGTTGTCTCTCAAACCACCACCCCGCCGCCGCCCCCCCCCGCCCCCCAACTAAGGAAACTCACATATGATGGACATGTACTATGTTTCAGGTACTATCTTGGGTAAAACAAACCCATGAGGGAAGTATCAGCATCACTCCCATTAAACGGATGAAATTAAGGCTCAGAAAAATGAAGTATTTTGTTTATGGTAATAGAAACTAAATAGCAGAATCAGGGTTGAAAAAAAAATTTTTTTTAAAGATTTTATTTATTTGACAGAAAGATGACAATTAGGCAAGGAGGAAGACAGAGAGAGGAGGAAGCAGGCTCCCTGCTGAGCAGAGAACCCAACGTGGGCCTTGATCCCAAGACCCTGAGATCACGACCCGAGCTGAAAGCAGAGGCTTTAACCCACTGAGCCACCCAGGCGCCCCAGAATCAGGGTTGAAATCCAGGCTATTAGACTAAGATCGGACTTCTTTCCACAGCTAGTTTTTCCCACAGTGTGTCTATATACCATACCTGCATAAACTCTTAATTATACACTTACCCTAACATTCATTAAAATATACTGATTTTCCATTTGCTGCAGTGATAAAAATTCTCTTTGAAAATTAACTTTGATTTTTTAAAAAATTTGATTGAAAGAAGAATATAGGGGCACTTGGGTGGCTGGCTCAGTTGGTTGGGTGTCGACCTTTCAGTTCAGGTCAGGACTCCAGAGTTCCCAGGATCAAGCCCCACACTGGACTCCATGCTTGGTGGGGAGTCTGCTTCTCCCTCTGCCCTTCAACCCGCTTGTGCTCACTCTCTCTTGCTCTCTCTCTCAAATAAATAAAATCTTTATAAAGAATAAAGAAGAATATAAATAATAGTACTGGTTTGGTCAAAGATGTTAAAATTTGTCAAGATGGCATGAAACTGTCTGAAGTGTGGGAAATAATACAGTGTGTCACACTGCCCCTGTTAAAAAAAAAACTTGGATCGTATTTTAAAGCTTATAATGTATTCACATAAATGGTATCACATTTGATTCTTGGAAGATGTACATTATTATTATCCTATGTAGTTTAGAGATGAAAAAACCTGAAGCTCAGAGACGTAAAAGGACTTGTTCAAGATCACTCTGGGAAAAACTGACAGAGTGGGGAATTTTAGTTTAGGTCCTCTGATTCTATATGCTATTCTGAGCTAAAAGCAAGTTTCTCAACGGGGCTGAAAATATTTCTTTTTTTTTTTTTAAAGATTTTATTTATTTATTTGACAGAGAGATCACAAGTACGCAGAGAGATAGGCAGAGAGAGAGGAGGAAGCAGGCTCCCTGCTGAGCAGAGAGCCCGATGCGGGCCTCAATCCCAGGACCCTGAGATCATGACCTGAGCCGAAAGCAGAGGCTTTAATCCACTGAGCCACCCAGGCGCCGTGAAAATCTTTCTTATAGTGAACTGATTTGGAAAAAAACAAAACCAAAGGGTACAAGATCAAAGGAATGGTTTTGCCCTATCTCTTATCCAAGTCTGAGTGGCAGTAGCTACAGTTCTTCTATCTGCTTAAAAGAAGTACAAATACTTTTTCTGCTCTGGAACTCATGTACCTACTTTTCCTCACTTAGGCATGGGCAGTCAAACCAAACCCAGAAACAGAAAGGAGAATAAGACATAAAGCTAACTGCATCCAAGCCCTGCTCAAAACCCTTTGGCCTACGGCTCTCTATCTTATCACTCAAAATACTCCTATGATCTGGTTTTCATGGGGTTCCCCATCTTCATCTCCTGCCACAAATGTTACACTGTAACTACAGAGAACTATCCGTTAGTCCTTGGACATGTCATGCTGTTTTACACAGTTTTACCTGTGCACATGTTGTCTCTTCTCAGAAACTTCATGGTGGAAAAGTCTGGCAACACCACCCTACCCAAGTAACACCACTTCAATCAGTGATTTAGGTTAACATGACCAAGAGTAGGGCAAAGCTGTACCATGCACTCTTTTTTAAAGATTTATTTATTTATCTGACAGAGAGAAGCACAGCTAGAGAGGGAACACAAGCAGGGAGCCTGATGTGGGGCTGGATCCCAGGACTCCGGGATCATGACCTGAGCCGAAGGCAGTCACTTAACCAACTGAGCCACCCAGGTGCCCCAATGCACTCTTGATAGAATGCATGAAACATCGTTGTTGTGGCATTCTTACCAAAAATGCATTACTTGAATGTACTGTATTGTGAGCAAACTGACAAGCCCAAGTTGAGGAATATTCTACTTGTTTTCTTTGAAATTAACAATGGCATTCAAGGAAAAAAAAAAAGGATGAGGAATCATTTCAGATTAAAGGAGATTAAAAAGACATAAAAGCTAAATGTAATGCATGACCCCGGATTGGCTCCTGGATCACAAAAAAAATACACTGTTATAAAGGACGTTGAAATAAGTGGTGAAATTTGAATCAGGTCTGCTAATTAGGTTACAGTATTATGCCACGTTAAATTTCCTGATTTTGATAATAGTACTGTGGTTATGTGAGAAAACAAAGAGGAATGATGTCTTTAACTTCCTCCCAAATAATTAAGAAAATAGATACAAACACATACACTTTCTCTCTCACCTCTTCCCCTTCTTCCTTTTCTCTTTCTCTCTCTCATGCTTGGAGAGAGGGAGAAGGGGAGTTGTTTTTAAAAAGCTCTTAAGAGTGGTGCCTGGGTGGCTCAGTCAGAGGAACATGCAATTCTTCATCTTGGGGTTGTGAGTTCAAGCCCCACACTGGTTGTGGAGATTACTTAAAAATCATACATACAGGGGCGCCTGGGTGGCTCAGTTGGTTAAGCGGCTGCCTTCGGCTCAGGTCATGATCCCGGAGACCCGGGATCGAGTCCCACATCGGGCTCCCTGCTCTGCGGGAGGCCTGCTTCTCCCTCTCTCACTCCCCCTGCTTGTGTTCCCTCTCTAGCTATGTTTCTCTCTGTCAAATAAATAAAAATCTTTAAAAAAAAATACATACATACAGACAGACAGACATACTTATTTAATCCTGGTAAAGCAGTATGGCAATGTTACAGAGTCATTCTCACAATGCCATTCTACAAACATCAACCCCTTCCAAGAAGTTTTCCTTAACCTTTTTACTTTTTAACTAGCTAACTAGTAAGTTATGAGACAACAAAGGTAAAGGAGTTTTAAATTTTCTCAAATAATTTTTTCCCCACATAATCTCTGCACTGAATAATAAATTCCCTCATGAGGCTCAATGTAACTTCCTCTTGCCTCAGATGAAATTAACAGTATATCCCCCATTCTGCTTCAAGGTCTGGCCCCCCACCAGAGTAAATCCACCAAACCAGACTGGGTTAACTGGTGAAGGACATGAGGAAAGTGGGACTTGGCATAGCCCTTGAGGGGCACATTGTCTAATAATGGGGGAAACAGAAAAATAAACAAAGATAGCTCAAAGTAACTGGGCTATGGCAGAGGGCAAAAGGGGCTGTGAAAGTCCAGCAGGGTCAGCTTTCTGGTTCAGGGGTGGTGTCAGAGAAAGTTGCTTAGAGGATGTTACAAAGAAAAGCTGAGCCTCCGAAGAAAAGTATACGTAACCAGGTGAAGAGGAGGGGGTAAATCATTCCAGGAAGATGAAACCACATTGTGCAAAGCCCCCAAAACATGAAACATCATTGAGTTTTTGGAGAACGAGGATGGAATATAAATTGTATGGGGGGTAGCAAAGGGAGAAGGGATGAAGCATGTCATACCAGAGTCAGAGAGGCTTTGAAAATTATTCTGAGGAGCCAGAATTTACCCTGAAGGCTGCAAGATGGGGGGTAATGGGGTAGTAGTGAAGATGAACAGATGGGGCCCAGCCTTGACTCACTACCCTTATTTAAATTTCCCTCACTGCCTTGCTAACTAATTTCTTGACTAGCTAAATTCCAGGTATGAAGAGATATCTATGTCCAGAGACGGGGCACAAGAGAAGGCTGACTCATACATGCCAGATGAATTTTTTTTGAACATTTTTAAAGTTCTGAGGTAAGTTTAGACTTACAGGAGTTGGGGGGAAAAAAAACAGTACAGAGAATTCCTATATACACTATGCCCAGCTTCCCCATCTGTTAACATCTATTTTTTTTTAAGATTTTATTTATTTATTTGACAGAGAGAGATAACACGTAGGCAGAGAGGCAGGCAGAAAGAGAGGAGGAAGCAGGCACCCCACCGAGCGGAGAGCCCAACGAGGGCCTTGGTCCCAGGACACTGAGATCATGACCTGGGCCGAAGGCAGAGGCTTTAACCTACTGAGCCACCCAGGTGCCCCACCCATCTGTTAACATCTTATATAACCCACTGACTATTCATCAAAACTAAGAAATTAACTTTAGTATAATAATATTGACCAAAGTATAAACTTTATTTAGATTTCTCCACTGATAACCTCTTCTGTTCCAGAATCCAATCTTGGATACAACAATGCATATGGTTGTCATGTCTCCATAGTTTCCTTCAATCTTTCTTAGTCTTTCCTTGTCTATTGTGATCCCGACACTTTTGAGAATATTCTGTATAATGTCAGTTATTTTAGGGGTACCTGAGTGCCTCAGTCGGTTAAGTATCTGCCTTCATCTCACGTCATGATCCCAGGGTCCTGGGATTGAGCCCCACATTGGACTCCCTGTTCAGCCTGCTTCTCCCTCTCACTACCCCTGCTGTGTGTGTGTGTGCACGTGCACTCTCTGTCAAATAAATAAAATCTTAAAAAAAAATGTCAGTTATTTTGAAGAATGTCTTTCAATCTGGATTTGCCTGTTTTCTTATGTGTAGACTGGGAATGAATCCATCCCTGTGTCTCTCTGTGCCCCTACTGTTATCCTATCAGAGGACATACGATGCCAGTGTAAATATACTGGTGATATTGACCTAGCTTGCTTGGCTAAAGTGGTATCTGTCAGAATTTTCTACTGAAACTTAGTACTTTTCTCTTTGTAATTACTAAATATTCTGGGGCTATGCAAATATTTTGTTTCTGTTTAAATCCATGCTCTCTTAGCATCATAAGTCAGTCCTGCCTATAGCAATTGTTTTTTTAATGGTGATTTTCTATTTTCCTCATGCCTTCTACACTTATTATTTAGAATTTTTCTATGAGAAAGAACTGTCACTCCTCTATTCAGTTAGTTCTATCACTATGAAACTCATGGATATTTTATTCTTTGGGTTATAAACTAATATGTAGTTATTTTGTTGCTCAAGTTGTTCCAACTTTGGCTACTGAAGTGCTTTTAGGTTGACTTCTATGACCTTTTGATAATGCCCTGCCCCCTCCTTTTAAAAAAATATAGCACATTCTAACTTTCTGGTGTCAGAAAATCGTTCCAAGCTCGTCTTATATTTTCCCCTGCCTTAGCCCTAGAATCAACCCCTTCTCCAAAGAGTCCTTATTCCTGGGGCACTTGGGTGGCTCAGTCATTAAGCATCTGCCTTCAGTTCGGGTCATGATTGTGGGGTCCCGGGATCGAGTCCTGAGGTCAAGTCCTGGGGTTGAGCAATCCATCGAGCCCCACATTGAGCCCTGCATCGGGCTTCCTGCTCAGAAGGAAGCCTGCTTCACCCTGTCTCACTCTCCCTGCTTGTGTCCCCTCTCTGGCTGTGTTGCTCTGTCAAATAAATAAATAAAATCCTTAAAAAAAAAAAAAAAAAGGAGTCCTCATTTCTTTTAATGATATTTCAAAACCAAGCTATGGTTCCTCTAAAGTTTTCTTTCTAAATACGAGTACATATTGATGCTTCCAATCTAGCACCAGAGGATTCAGTTCAGCCTTCCCCTTTCCTGATTTATAACTTTTTTCTTTGATGTGAGAAACCTGACTCTCATTATCAACAATACATTCACTTGTTTGTTCAACTCTAGTATACAAAAAAAATGGTGAGAGAATTCCCAACCCATAACCTTGAGAGAAATAAATTTACACACCAGAGAGCTTTGTTTGAATATAGTTTTTTGTTTTCAGCCCTACGGTATACAGTATACAGTTAAAACACTATTTCCCAAGGTCAGCTCCTTTCTCCCCCATTTCCTTCAGTGTAGCTACGTGATTTATTTGTAATATCAATTAGATTCATTTATCACAGTCTACATTCTGTCTATTCCCCATATACTGGTTGCTTTTAAACAAATTTATATACAGTAAAATTCACTTATTAAGTGGTATATATTTCTATAGGCTTTGAAAAATCCATAAAGTTATGTCAAACACTACAGTTTCACATGGGACAGTTCCATCAATCCAAAAATATTCCAATTGCAACTATAATTTTAATTCGGCTTTCTCAGCACCAGCCAGGAGGTGGCAGGTTTTCTCTTTGAGAGGAAGCCTTCTCAAGGCAACTGAGTCTCTGTAATGCTTGAAAATGAACATAGGAAGGCAGTTCCCACCACCTCACACTCCATATGTCATTTTCTCCCAGCTATGATTACAGGAATTAAGAA
Organism: Spilogale gracilis; assembly: GCA_004023965.1. Lineage (NCBI taxonomy): Eukaryota > Metazoa > Chordata > Mammalia > Carnivora > Mephitidae > Spilogale > Spilogale gracilis. The sequence continues at coordinate 44,159 of PITA01014039.1, forward strand.
GTTAAGCTTTAGGGCGCCTGGGTGGCTCAGTGGGTTAAAGCCTCTGCTTTCGGCTCAGGTCATGATCTCAGGGTCCTGGGACTGAGACCTGCAGGGAGCCTGCTTCCTCTTCTCTCTCTGCCTGCCTCTCTGCCTACTTTGTGATCTCTCTCTGTCAAATAAATAAAATCTTTAAAAAAGAAGAAGAAGAAGAAGAAGAAGAAGAAGAAGAAGAAGAAGAAGAAGAAGAAGAATAGTAGTAGTAGTAGTAGTAGTTAAGCTTCTTCTTCCCTGAAATAGAAGAGTTTGGTTAAAAGCTCCAGAATCTCACATTCTAACTGAATAAGCAGGATGAATCATCAGAGAGTAGTCAAGAAGGCAACCCATAAATATGCTTTGATAAAATACAGTGAAAACAACAAAGGGAGACGAGAAAATGAGACCAAGACCAAATCAGATGAAAGTGGGTAGATGCACACTGACCGTGTCTTCAGGCATTACCTGTTTGGTACTGGGGGGAAGAGTGGGGAAGAGAGGGGACTTCTCGGCAAAGGAAAGAACCTGAGGACAGGCAGGATAATGTAAAGCAAGTTTGAGGCACAGTAAGTTCGTTCCAGACAGAAGATGAGATTAGAAACACAGAGGACAAAGTTGTTAAGTTTTTAAATGTCCTATTATAGACATTTATCATCCAGTGAATAAAGGGACATTCCATCATGCAAGTAACTATGCCATGAAAGACATGTTGTCCATGTGGTTAGTTAGGCACAAGCTCTACTTGATTAATAACAAACTGCTACTATTAATTATTATCAATATAATCACCAGCAACCTATCTACCAGTAAGTCATTTTGCCTTCCCAAATAGCATCTAAAAACTGAGGATTATACACTTTTTAAAAGATTTTTAGGAGCACGTGGGTGGCTCAGTTTTAAAGTGACTGCCTTTAGCTCAGGTCATGATCCCAGGATCCTGGGATTCAGCCCTGCATCGAGCTCCCTGCTCAGAGGGAGCCTGTTTCTCCCTTTTCCACTCCCTATGCTTGTGTCCCTCTCTCTAGCTCTCCCCCTATCAAATAAATAAAATCTTAAAAAAAAAAAAAAAGGCATTTCTAAAAAAAAGGGAGATTTTATTTATTTATTTATTTTTATTTTTTAAAGATTTTATCTGACAGAGAGAAACACAGCCAGAGAGGGAACACAAGCAGAGGAAGTGAGAGAGGGAGGAGCAAGCTTCCCGCCGAGCAGGGAGCCCGATGTGGGGCTCGATGTAGGGCTTGATCCGGGGTCTCCGGGATCATGACCTGAGCCAAAGGCAGTCACTTAACCAACTGAGGTGCCCCAAGATTTTATTTTTAAGTAATCTCTATACCCAACATAGGGCTTGAACTCATACCCCACAATCAAGAGTTGCAACATTCCACCAACCGAGCCAGCCAGGTGCCCCTAAACTGAGGGTAATATTTAATAATAGGTTTGTGCATATTCAATGAGAAAATGAATAAAAGTGTATAAAAGTTTCTGATATATATAATAATCAATAAGTATTAGTATTATAAATAAATTATAAATGACCTAAATTTATCTAAATGCCCTTTTATAACTTTCTTACCTTTCTTCATAATGGGCAAATTTTCAAAAGATTCTTCTTATACCATATATAATAAAAAAAACAGCCTGAAGTGTATCTGATAATCTGCATTTATTAATGTGACAAAATCAACTTAAATAGTTCACTAAATCTAACTCCTACCCCTATATATTACTATTATGAACCCCTAGTACCTTCCTGAGTAGACATACATTGTCATATTTAATCCTCTAGAGAACTCGGAAAGGTTAAGTATTAACATACTATTTTAAAAGTAAAATGATCGAGCATTAGAGACATAAAGCAAACTGCCCAAGGTCACAGGGTAATCTGTCACCAACCTCTGCCTCCATTCTTTCTACTGAACTGTACTGTACTACTCTCTATCCTCCATGAGAATACTCTGAGTTTCTAACATTGGCCCTCTCTTCTTCTGCATCCAAGTTCTCTCTGGGTGATTTCTACCCACTAACAAAATTTTACCATCTAATTGCAAATAGTTCCACAAACTTCTACTTAAAGGCAGGACTTTCCACTTCAGTTCCAGTCCTACATATCCAAATTTCGTGTTGGACATTGTATGTGTCCTTCTTAGATACCTCAAACAATGCACTGCAAAGGCCAACATTTAGCCCCACCGTCATTTTTAGCCTGTTGTTTTTTTTCCCCTCATTGCTATTAACCCAAATCTGCAACTTCAACTTCTGGTGCTGCCCAATACTCAGTATGTTATCAACTCTTATCAGGTAAGCTTCTCCACATCTCCCTATCTGTGCCATTACTTTTCCTGCCCCTCTGTCAGATTCTTCACACCTTTCTTCTGGACTCTTCTAAAAACTTTCTAGGTGGCCTTTCTGCTTTCCCCCACACTAATCCATTCTTCAAAGCCTGCCCCCTGGATTAATCCTCTTAGAATATTGGTTTATCTCAGGCTAAGGGCTCTTGGAAAGCTTCCCAATAAATCCCAAATTCTTCACCAACCTGGATGCAGATTTCTGGGCATGCCTAGCCTCTGAATATGCCATGATTTTAGCAAGCAAAATGAAACCACATTCAGATGTCATAGTGCCTTTTTGCTTCATCATCTAAAATTCCTGCTTCCGGAACACCTGGGTGGCTGTCATTAAGCATCTGCCTTCGGCTCAGGTCATAATCCCAGGATCCTGGGTTTGAGCCCCATATTGGGCCCCCTGCTCAGTGGGAAGCCTGCTTCTCCCCCTCCCACTCCCCCTGCTTGTGTTCCCTCTCTTGCTATCTCTCTCTCTGTTAAATAAATAAAATATTTTAAAAATAATAATAATAATAAAATAAAATTCCTACTTCCTGTCATCATGCTCTGAAAGAACTAGCAGAGTATATTAATTCAAATGAAGACTTGACTGTTAATTGGGGTCTTGCCAACTGGAGCCTGTGAATTCATTCTCACAGAATCTGTAACATCTCACCCAGTCTTTCTCCCCACCTAGTCTGGGAAATCCCTGTAGGCAGGAACTGTGTCAAATGGGTTTTGGGGTTATGTATACACAGTATAAGACCTGGCATATAGTGCAGGCTTGGGAAATGAAAAACTCCAAAGCTTAATAGCTAACCCTAAAGATAAAGTGATGGTAAAATGGGTGGCCGAGCCACAAGCACCACTCACCCTTCCGATTCATCCCCATCTGGAGGCATTTGAGCAGGCGGCAGTACTGGCACCTGTTCCTCTGCTTCCGGGACATGACACAGTTCTTGTCCCGACTGCACCGATATACCCGTTTGTTGCAAATGCTCCGTTTGAAAAACCCCTTGCAGCCCTCACAGGAGATGATCCCATAGTGCAAGCCTGTGGCACGGTCCCCACAAATGAGACAGGTTCGTTGTTCAGCCCGATCATCTGGAACAGAAACTGAACATATTCAAGTTAGAACACATGGAAATAATAGCTTTAAGCCTGCAGTTCTAAAATAAGCAACCTTGCTCTGGGAAGATCAAGAACATCACTCTTTCCCGGCTACCTGGCAAACAGGGGTCATTTTTAGAGCCTTTGTCCCAGGAACAGACCCTTACATCTACCTGCAGGTATCACAAACACAGCCTATTTCTAAAAATAATTCATGCTTCTCTCCCTGGGTTTCACTCTCACTTGGACCAGTATCCAGGTCAGAAACTTAGGAGATAGCCTCGACTCCTCTTTCTCCCTCACCTTCCTCAACCATAGCCCATCACTTTACTTCTATCCTGTAGGAAGGTGATAAGGGTTACTGATAATTTATGTAAGTGCCCAGCAAATGGCATGCATCTAGTAAATGAAAGTTATAAGTATTAACCAGTGAAGAAGTTTTAAGCAGGCACAGTCAGCCAACCAGTCTCCCATCTATTCAGCAAACAGATATTAGGGAGCTGTTCCGTTCTAGGCACTGTTGTAAGGCATGGCCACGGCACTGAATGAAAGTCCCTGGTGAAGCTTACGTTCCAGCAGAACATCTACTCTGTATCCAGGCCCCGTGTTCCATACTGGGTGCACAGAAATAAATCATCATGAGCCCCACAGTCAATGAACTTACTGCCTCGCAACAAACAAGTTAGTTAAAGAGGAAATTCAGGCTGATAACTAACTTCCTCTTCCCTCAAATCTCACTTACTCAGGATCAAGCAACCGCCAAAGAACAGGCATATTGACAAAAAAGTGCCCTGGTGGGCTGTGATGTCAGATCTTGCTAGCAGGTACAAGAAACCTCCAAAAAAAGGTTTTGATCAGAGGCCAAGGCAAGAAACCAGAGATCTGAACCACATTCCTGAGTAACAGGCAAGATATAATGATTAGGAACACAGCCCTAAGAGTTTGAGAAATCCTTATTTAAACCCCAGTTCTGACACTTACTAGCTGATTGAACTTGAGCAAATTAAGTTACTTCACTTCTCTGAATCTAGTTTGTCTCATCTGCAAAATGGGGATTATAATGTGATGGTAAAATGGGTAGTCGAGCCACTACACACATAAAGTACTCAGCACGATGCTTGGGCTACAATGGACATTTAATAAATGAGAGCTATTATTTTCATTATCATTATTATCCTAACAGGTCCATGCTTAATATGATAATAACATTCCCGAAAAGCATTTGAAAGCAATGTTACAGAAGGAGCATGATAGTATACATTGTAGAGATGTAGAGAAGCAAGGAGACCACCACTTAGCCAGCGTTTATTATATGCCAACTTTGAGATGTCTTTATGATCCCTATTTGTAGTAGGCTGGATAATGGCCACCCAAATATATCAGGTCCTAATCCCTGAAACCTGTAAATTTTATCTTGTAAGGCAAAGGGATCTTTGCAGATATGATCAAATTAAGGATCTTGACTTAAGAGATTCTTCTGGATTATAAAGGTGGGCCCTACTTGCAATCACACGTCTTTGCCAGAGAAAGAGGGAGATTTGATATCAACAGAAGAGGAGAACACACACACATGCATGCACGGACGCATGTACACACAGAGGAGAAGGCGATGCCAAGGAATGGCTTCCACTACAAGCTGGATGAGGCGGAATGAGTTCTCCCCTAGAGCCTCTGGAGGAAGTGTGGCTCTGCCCACCTTTATTTTTACTCAGTGATACTGATGACTTTTGAACTTCTGGTTCATAGTTCCCAGAGCAGAACTATGAGAGAACAAATTTGTGGTAATTTATAACAGCAGCATGGGAAACTGCTACATAGTATCTTTTTCATACAGGGAAACAGACATATATTAAGGCTCTTGCCCAAAGTCACTCAACAAACAGCAGGTACGCAGAAAGAAGCAGGTACGAGAGACCACACAGTGAGGGCAACAGACAGATGCGGAAAGAGGAATCTCTCAGGTGCTAGAGCACCCTGTATTTCCTAGTTACAGACCTTTCCAAGCCTTTCTAAGGCTTGATGAACTTCCTGACTATGGGCAAATGGCATGCCAGGACAAACAGACATTCCAGTATCTTGTAATACAATACCTTCTTTTCTTTTTTTTCCCTCGAGCTAACTTAAGTGAGTTTTTGTTATCTGCAACTAAAAGAAATTTGGTTAAAATATTAAAACGGCCCTGGTGTAATATCTATTCTTTTTCCTTTCCTTTTTTTTTTTTTTAAAGATTTTATTTATTCATTTGACAGAGAGAGAGATCACAAGTAGGCAGAGAGGCAGGCTGAGGAAGCAGGCTCCCCGCTGTGCAGAGAGCCCGACACGGGCCTCGATCCCAGGACCCTGAGATTATGAGCTGAGCAGAAAGCAGAGCTTAACGCACTGAGCCACCCAGGTGCCCTTTCCTTTCCTTTTAAAAATACAAACGAAAAACAAAAAATGCAGAAGGAAGCGCAAGGTAAACATGAGAGCAAAGTTTTAATAGAGAATTAAAAAACTAAACCAACAAAGGCCAAACAGACAAAATGAATGACATAACAATAGTACTATGTGTGGGATGGGATTTCCTAGAGTGCTGGGTTTGAGATGCTGAAAGGGCTTAGAAATAGAACAAAGATGGAATTCTGTGAAAAAATCTAGACTGGATACAGAGAATTTAAATTTTTTTCATTTTAAATTCAGACCTTCAATATTATATATAACCTTCCTATATATCTATAGGTATGTATATCTCATATTCTACCATATATGATACATATCATATATATACACACACATACACATTAAAATATAATCCAGAAGTTTACTAGAATAGACTTAAAATAGTTATAATTAATCAGTATTTAGAAGAACCACACCATCCCCCTTTTCCCTTTCTTCAGAGCTATGACTTCACTGAGTACCGACCATAACTTTGTGTTGTGCCACATAATTCTCATAATCCCAAAGGTGGATACAACCGCTATTACCATTTTTATAACTGAGAAAATGGAGATCTCAGAAAGAGTTAAGGAGCTTGTCCGTTTAGGAAGTGGCTGACCCTAATCTGCCAATATCAGAACTGGAATTTAGTAACCTCTTCAGAAAGCATTTGTATGGCATTCTGTGCAGTATTTGGATCCCGAGCAAAGAACCCATTGAACAACAATCAAATACAAAACTATTAAGGATCTGCTTATATCTTATAATACTGCTTGCTCTTTTCATGAGCATGTAAAAGGCCACGATGATATCAAAGACAGGTGGGACTACTTCCCCACTGATGGTCACACATTGGATTCCCTCTAGGTCCTATGACTGCTTCTTTTCCACAGCTATTCTTACATTTTGTTTCTATAAAGAGCACTGGTCTACACCACAGACCAGGAACTAATTCAGAAGCAAGTCCCAAAGGTACAGGAGAAAGACCCTCTCCCAATCAACCAAGAAACCTCTCAAAGAAACATTTTACAAACTTCCCTCATAGCATGAGGGAAAGGATCATAAAAACAGAAAAACTGTTACTAACTGACCACTTGGGTGCCAGGTTCTGTGCCAAGCACTTAACGTGTTATTGTGGTGAATCATAAAAAATAAGTACCCTTATTTCACAGAAGAGGAAACTGAAGCTTATGAGGTGATACCACTTTCCAACAGTCACCGGCGAGTAAGTATGGAAGCTGGGCTAGAACCCCCGAAGTCTATGAACCTAATCATCACATTCTGTGGCCACAGCAAGTCAAATCTATCTCTCTATATGCAGGTAAATCAAGCCCTTCCCTACTTGGGAAAAAAAGTTAAAAAGTCAAGCCCTTTGTAAATGAATAAATTGAAGCAAAATGTCCCAGTGGTGCCCCGCCAGATGTCAGGTAGAGATTTCTGCGTCTCCCATTCTTATAAAGGACCTGAAGGATAGTTTTTTTTTTTTAAGATTTTATTTATTTGACAGAGAGAAACACAATGAGAGAGGGAACACAAGCAGGGGGAGCGAGAGAGGGAGAAGCAGGCTTCCCGCGGAGCAGGGAGCCTGATGTGGGACTCGATCCCAGGTCTCCGGGATCATGACCTGAGCTGAAAGCAGTCGCTTAACCAACTGAGCCACCCAGGCGCCCCAAGGACCTGAAGGATAGTTCAAGTGTGTTTATATTCATTATCTCACTTGGACCAGGCCAGGACAAGGATTATTCTTATAGCTACCACAAAGAACATTTAGTGAGTACTAGTTGTGTTCCATGCAACATTCAAGAACTTTTTATATGGACGACCTTGTTTATTCATCACAGTAACTGAGAGGTATCATTATCCCCATATTATAGAAACCTGGAATCTTAGAGTTAAAAAGAACCTTAGAAATTGCCTTAAGCAGACCTTTACCTGAGGCAAGAATTCCCCCTAGGATATCCCCAAACAAGGGGTTGCCTCACATTCTCTTTCCATATCTTTAGTGACTCAGTAAGGTACTTCATTCCATTCATTTCATTTTTGACAATTTTAATGATTCAGAAGCTTTTTCTTACACTGAGCCGAAGTCTGTTAATCTGAAGCTTACCCCACTGCCGAGTAATGAGCTCACGGGCAAAAAATAAATGTATAATCTAACCTAGTTCATATACCAACCATTCAGAGATTTAAAGCTAAATGAAATTCCCAACTGTATATTTTTTCTTCTCCTATTTCTTAATGAATCATACAGTATGAAAATTTCTTGAAAGATCCAGAACTGAATGAGGGTGAGGGAGTGGGGGGGGGGGGATTGTTCTTAATATAATTTAAGACTCCATTAGCTTTGTTTATATGTTTCTTCAGCTATCAATACCAATAAACAAACGATATTTTATAATTACTGGTGCTACAACAATGCCATACATTTTGTAAGAGGCAAACTAAAGGTTCACAAGGTAAAGAACTTTTTTTTTTTTAAAGATTTTATTTATTTGATAGAGAGAAACACAGCCAGAGAGGGAACACAAACAGGGGGAGTGAGAGAGGGAGAAGTAGGCTTCCCGCCAAGCAGGGAGTCCGATGTGGGACTCGATGTAGGACTCGATCTGGGGTCTCCGGGATCATGACCTGAGACGAAGGCAGTCGCTTAACCAACAAGAACTTTAATCTTGGATACACAACCAGTCAGCAGTAGAACTGGAATTAGAATTCGATATCTCTTATTTCCAATTCCCCCCCTACACTTAATTCATTTCTGGTTCATAGACATCTAAAGCTTGAAACATTTATCACATATACTATTAACCCATGAAGTTCTCTCTCCCTTTTTTAAAGATTTTTTATTTTTATTTTTATTTTTATTTTTTTTAAAGATTTTATTTATTTATTTGACAGAGAGAAACACAGCTAGAGAGGGAACACAAGCAGAGGGACTGAAAGAGGGAGAAGCAGGCTTCCCGCCGAGCAGGAAGCCCGATGTGGGACTCGATCCCGGGTCTCCAGGATCATGACCTGAGCCGAAAGCAGTCGCTCAACCAACTGAGCCACCCAGGCGCCCAAGATTTTTTATTTTTAAAGTAATCTCTACACCCAACATGGGACTCAAATTTACAACCCCGAGATAAAGTGTCATATGCTTTACCAATTGACCCAGCCAGGTGCCTTAACCCATGTCTTTCTCACTCCATTCTTGGGAAGGTAAATGTTGAACCCCAAGGTAGGATCTTTGTTTGTTTTGTTTTGTTTTGTTTTAAAGATTTTATTTATTTGACAGAGAGAAACACAGCCAGAGAGGGAACACAAGCAGGGGGAGTGAGAGAGGGAGAAGCAGGCTTCCCGCCGAGCAGAGAGCCCGATGTGGGACTCGATCCAGGGTCTCTGGGATCATGACCTGGGCCGAAGGCAGTCGCTCAACCGACTGAGCCACCCAGGCGCCCCTCAAGGTAGGATTTTGTATTTGTCCTTGGTCAATTTTATCTTTATATAATAAATTCTTATGTCATTCTGGCCTACTGACAACTTTAGGGATCCAGTCCTGCCATCTAGTATATTTGTTACGTCTTCCATCTCTTTCTTTTCTCCATGTATGGTATTAGACTATTTTCTTTGCATCCTTAAAACAATACAGAATGTGGCCTTTGTTAGAGCCTCTTTTCCAATCTGACTTAAATTAGCATTCTGGAAAGAGATGCTCAGTTAGCTTTGTCTCTTAATTATACACACTCTAGTCTGGCTTGCATTTCTCTTAAGGATATCATGAATGACTATGTCCTATAACTCACTGAAATTTCAGATTCATACAGCATCTACAGCATTCTGATGAGTGAGATTAACACAAAGGAAATGTTCATAACCATTCCTAACTCAGTATTAATCTATTAATTCCGTGTCATTAATCTGTATTATTCTACCTAAAATACAATGGAAGGAAAATCAGGCAAATAAGTACTTCCAATTGGAGACTATGGATCACAGTAACTGTAGTGCTCAGAAATCAGTAAGATAAAAGACAGAGAAGTTGATGAAAAGGTGAGGATTTGAAAAATGATAAGTATTTGGAACTCTGAACAGGTAGTTTGCTATCTGCAAAAATAGCAATGAGTAAAAAATACTGTAGGAGAGTGAAGACTTACCAAATTATCAGAGAAGCGGAATGTTTACCTTGATCAGCAGTACCAGAAGGACTCAGATAGTGAACTTCGAAAATACCATTTTCTACAAACAGGAGCCCAGACTTCTTAGAGAAATGTTTGATTCCAGGTTTGAGTGTTGTTGTGCTACCTAAGACTAATAATGGAGGTCATGTCAAAGGATATAGGAAACAACAGGGGCTCCTGGGTGGCTCAGTCGGTTAGGTATCTGCCTTCAGCTCAGGTCATGAGCTCATGGTCCTGAGACTGAGCCCTGCACAGGGCTCTCTGCTTAGCGGGGACCCTGCTTCCCCTTCTCTTTCTGCCTACTTGTCATCTCCCTCTCTGTGTCAAATAATAATAACAAAGAATACAGGAAACAACATAAAAAACCTCCCACTGGCCTAAAATGGAACAACCTATGCATCAAAAAGAATAATGATAGCAAGAGACTAAAACACTTCAAATATAAAAATCAATGCATTCACAATAATATTAAAAAGAAAAGCCTCATTATTTACCATTGAGGTTCCTAGGACACCAATTCATTATTCTGAAAATGGATGTATTAAGGGAAAAATCAAACATTAAAAAAAAAAAACAACAACTATTGGAATCTTTTTCTTGCCACATCCCTAAGAGTAAAAGAAGAGAGGAGGGTAGAAACTAAGACATTTTTAAAAGAACTTTAAACTTTTTTTTTTTTTTTTTTTAAAGATTTTATTTATTTGACAGAGAGAAACACAGCCAGAGAGGGAACACAAGCAGGGGGAGTAAGAGAGGGAGAAGCAGGCTTCCCGCCGAGCGGGGAGCCCGATGTGGGACTCGATCCCGGGTCTCCGGGATCAGGACCTGAGCCGAAGGCAGTCGCTTAACCAACTGAGCCACCCAGG